>WEIT01005703.1:581526-621240 GCA_013389985.1 Dryoscopus gambensis
TGTGGCCCCTTGGCCGGGCTGGGCAGGGGGCTCGGCCCCGCCGCGGGGTCCCGCAGGGCTCTGCGGGTGCTGGTGGACATGGACGGGGTGCTGGCCGACTTCGAGGGAGGCTTCCTCAAGAAATTCAGGGCCAGGTACCCCGACAAGCCCTACATTGCCCTGGAGGACCGGAGGGGCTTCTGGGTGTCGGAGCAGTACGGGCGCCTGGAACCCGAGCTGAGTGTGAGTTGTGCTTCCCCCGGCTCCGCGTGTGGGCTTCTTGTGGCCAGAGCTTGGCCCTGAGGGACCCTCTGGCCCCCAGGTTGTGGGTGCAGTGCTTGGGAGGGCTGTGGGGGCCACCACACCAGAGCTCCCAGCAAAACACGGAGCACAGGAAGGCTTCCAGCGGTGCCTTTTTTCCCAGAAATCCAGCTTTTTTTCATGCACATCTTTGTCTTTTATAGAATCCCAGAACGGTTTGGGATGGAAGGGACCTTAAAGACCATCTCGTTCCAACGCCGTGCCATGGGCAGGGACATCTTCCACTAGACCAGGCTGATCAGATGGTCTAGTGGGCTTTTTCCCTGCATGCCTGGATGGAGACAGATGCAAGGAGAGGGGGTATTTCAGAACATCTGTCTTAAAATACCCCAGATTGTATAGCTGGGATTTTCTAGCTCTGATTTGGCCACGTGGATTGGTACCATTCCTAAATGGATTATTTAGCTCCTCAAGAGCAATGTGAAGGGTGGGATGCAGCAGAGAAGTTCAGACCAAACCATGCAATTGATTCTTCATTCGAGGGCTTACTTAAAACAACCCAAGCCGTCCCATGCCAGAAATTATTACATTAAATTTAATAATTAAAGCTTAAAAGGAGAAGTTCTCTCTACATTGTAATTTATCATTCAGCAACTGGCTGACTGCTGCAGAGTTGGTTTCTGCCTCTACAAGTTTCCCATCCCAGTGGATGTCTGTGGTCTCATCCATGGATTGTAGTTGCAGTGGTTGAAATGTGTTATGGTAAATAAAAGTGTTCCTGTTAGGAGTACGATGGTTACAGGGAAAGGAGTGGGAATAAGGTCCAGGGCTCTCCCATGGGCAAAGTCCTAAAAAGCTTGATGAGCTGAAGGAATAAAGTGTCCTTTCTGGCTGAGAATGGCGAAAGGGAAGTGCAGGACGTCATTCCTGCAGTGAAGCAGCTGTTCAAAGTTTGGCAGGGGTAACACGTGATAACAGTTTTTTTCTTTCTTGATCGTAACTACTTTGGATGTGTTAAATGAAGTGAGCTCATCTTGTGTCTGCTGTGATCATGTAAAACCACCAAAACCTTGGGCTGAACACGTAGCAAATCTTGCACAAACCGACCTCAGGGCAGCCCTGGTTTTTCCCGTGGTTTCAGAGCAGGGCTGAAGTGGGTGGGAGCTGCTCTGTGGCTACAGACACATGGGCCATTCCAGTCTCTGGTCAGAGGGCACCACTGACCTGCTGCAGGGACCAGAAAATAGGAGCCAAAGAGTCCAACGAGCTGCAGGTCCAAGCTCTGAATGGGAGAAAGCTCAGGAACGCACCAAGCACACAGACCTGGAAGGATGGGGAGCCCTGGACAGGCAGGGAAGTTCCTTATGGGGACTGAGGGTCTGTCCTGGCACATGGCAGGATTCCCAGTTTGTGGGATTTTTCCATCTGCTGGGCAGCATGCTGGTCGTGGTGCCACAGGGAATTATTCTGGCTCTGGGAGTGGAGTGGGTCTTTCCTCAAGGTGAGCTTAGTTCTTCCCTCCTCAAGCTTGATTGGAGAATGCTTTTTGACATAATTGGAAGCGGGATAGCTGCGGAAGTGCTGCTGTAAGAAAACACTTCAGTGCAGTTTGAAGTGCTCTGCTGCATCAAGCTGTGTTTCTCAGGTGTCTCTTGTGCAACTGCAGGCAATATCCTAAAAATAAAACATCGCTGCTCCCCAGTCTGAGGCAGAGCAACTGGAGTTTGAATGTTTGCATGGCTCCATGGCAAACTTCTAGGCTGGTTGTTCTTGCCATGGAGCCTGGAGGCATTTCTGCTCTGAGCCAAACCAGTGTGTTCGATTTCGGACAGGTGTGAAGAAGGCTTTTCTTCCCTCCTCTGAACCACTGATGTCTTCTGCTGCTCAGGCAGAAGGGAAGAATGCAACATTCTCTCCTTTTAAAGTGGGTGTCTGGTCTCGTGTTAGCCGTGATTTGGTTGAGAAATACAGGGTTTGATTCTGGCATGTCATGTTAAAATCTCAGTGCCCAAATTTGTAATGGGTTGATGCAATCACCTCCCTGAGAGCAGGTGAGGTGTGCAGACAACATCCTGGATGAAGCAGGATGTGACTTCATCCCAAGTGGACCCGTGTTTTCCCTGCAGTGTTGCTGTCCTGAGCTCTGGAGTTCCCAGTAAAGGCCCAGTTGCTCACGGTTGCCTGTTTTCTTCCTCCAGTACAGGTGTAAAGGCAAAATGTGTTGGTTGCCCATTAGATTTCCACTCATCAGGCAGGAGGGAGCTGCCAGCTGCTGCTGTGTCCAACCAGCCTATTTATTGCTATAAGCTGTTCTTACATACACATGTATATTTATATACACAATACAAGAAGGCTGGGATGGGCCTAAAGTCCCTTTTGTTCTTATTCCCCTTATCTCAAATTTAGAAACAGAGGTGCTCGAAACTTAAAATCAATCCTTCAGGGCTGAGCTTCCTTCAGAACTTCTGGCTGCATCTGCAGCTCCTCAGCTGCATCACAGCACTGGGGCTGGGCTGCCTCTGCTTCTTCCCAGCTCTCCTCCCCGAGGACACAGGGTTTGTGCAAAATAATTGCTTTCCCTGGCACCTGACAAGCTGTTAACCTGTTTGAGGCAGTGCAGGGGCTGCTGTTCCTTAGAGCTGTGCTGGGCCCATTGCAGGCAGCCCCTGGACTCTGCCCTCACCCCAAGGTTTTGCTCCCTGTGGTCTCCTGTCTGTTCTCCTCGTGCCATACCAGTGCACCCAGGCTGCTGTCCTGGATGTTGTGTTTCAAATCCTTGCCTGGAGATGCTCTATTTGCCTGCTAGACCTTGTCCAGGCTTCTCTGAAGAAGAGCATCCACATTCATCCTGACATGTGGTTCATCCTGTAATGTACTTTCTCCTGGGAGAGCAGCCTGGCTGCTATTTTAAGTGATCTCATGGAGACAAATAGGCCAGACAGCATCTGTGCCTGAACAGCATCATGGTACAGCAGGGCTACCAGGCCACGTCAGCTGGATCCACGTGGATCTGTCCCTCTGGCTGCAGATCCAGGGTTTGGTTTGGATCTGGATAATCTCTGGTGTTTGGCCTTACAGGAACGTGCTGCTCCCTCTGTGTGTGGGGCTGCAGGGGCAAAACCAAGCCTGTTCCAGAGCATCTCCCATCTGAATTGTTTGGGATGGGTGCAGGAGCAGAGGCACCCACAGAGGCAAAGGGGGTGAGCAGGAGGGGACTGGAGCTGGTGCTCCCACTGTTCTTTCTGTCCCATCCTCTGTCCTAGCAAAGGGTGAGGAGGATGCACATGCAGGAAGAATAGCAACAAGTGCAGTAACTGCTCTTTCCCCTCACAGGAGAAAGCCATCAGCATCTGGGAATCCAAGAACTTCTTCATCGAGCTGGACCCTCTCCCTGGGGCTGTGGAAGCTGTGAAGCAAATGGCAAATTTGGCAGAGTGAGTAGGAACCTGCCCATGGCGTGTGGGGACGGACACTGGTCCCCCACGGCCATTCAGGCCATCAGGCAAGGGAGAGGAGAAAGGGCTTTGACTCCTGGAGCAGTCACCTAGAACATGAACCATGTGCAGCCCCTTCCCTTCAGCTCTCTGCTCCCAGCAAAAGTTGTGAAACGGGGAACACGATTGTGCTGTGGGATTCTGTGAGATGGGGGATTAACGTCTTAAATCTGTTTGATCTGTGTGTGGTGGGGGGTTGGCTCTGGGCTGCTGCCTGCTCTGGCCCAGAATGAACCTCTGCCCCTGTTTTTCTCCTCGTGGCAGCACTGATGTGTTCATCTGCACGAGCCCAATCAAGAAGTACCGGTACTGCCCTTACGAAAAGGTGAGCGAGCCCAAATCGCAGCTCCCCCTCCCATCCATGCTGCCCAGTGAGAGGTGTCTGATCCCTCCATGCCTCTGGCTGTAAAATTTCACTCTTCCATCCATGTGCATGCATTGAGGCTCTTGGTCTTAGTCTTTCATCGTGACATCAAATGCTGCTCTGCTTTAAAAGAACTTTTGCTCCAGCAGCATCCAAATCCATCCCACTAATGAACTTATTAAGAGAGATATCCTCCCTGTGTGGGGGCCAGGGCTGCTTCCACTCCACCAAGCACCCCCTGCCCCATCCATCAACCTTCCCTGAGCTCACCAGCCATCTCTTGCCTTCCAGTATGCCTGGGTGGAGAAGCACTTTGGCCCTGAGTTTCTTGAGCAGATTGTTTTGACGCGAGATAAGACAGTGGTTTCTGCTGACCTGCTTATAGACGACAGACCTGACATAACAGGTAAGAGGTGAGAGGTGAAGGAGTGACTGGAGGCAGCCAGGGATGGGTGTTGGTCTTTCCATGCTGTTGCAGTTTTGTAGCCTCTGGCTCTTCATGTTGGAGTAAAATCAACTTCAGCATCTTGCAGAGCTTCCAGAGCACCGACCTCCGTCCTTCCTTTGCAGGGGCCGAGCAGAACCCCACCTGGGAGCACGTGCTCTTCACTGCCTGCCACAACAAACACCTGCAGCTGAAGCCCCCCAGCCGCCGGCTGCACTCCTGGTCTGATGACTGGAAGGCCATTCTGGACAGCAAACGCCTCCCGCCCAGCCAGGCCACCTAGACACTGGCCCCTATGGCCACCTGGGGCTGCAGCCACCTGCCTGTGTCCCTGTGGAGTCCTGCTGAAGGCCAGAACCACAGATGGACAGACAGACAGGCAGATGCTGTCCCTGTTGCAGAGAAGAAGAGGAGGGCGAGCTGAAGCGCCACAGTCACCTGGACTTGAAAAACAGACCCCAGCCCAGCCGTGCCACAAGGGACCAACAGAAGGATTGTGCCTGTGGACCTGACAGCTTGGCTGGAGGGCATTTCCCACTGGCTTCTGGGGTCTCTGTGCTGCATCTGCACCCCCCACGGGGCCAGCCCAGCATTTCTGATGGACAAGGTCACCCTCAGCGTGTCACTGCCCTTGCCTGGTGCACTGCGTGGCACAGACCAGCTCTCCATCCTCCCCTCTGTGTTATGGTCAGGGATCATGCATCTGGTTTAGTCCTTGCAGGGTTTCATCCCAAGGGGCTGCCTCGGGAAGTCTTTCTGCCTGGCAATGCCTGGGTCTGGGGAGAGGGGTGGCTGGAAGGGCAGGGAGAGCAGGCAGGTGCTGCCCAGGCTCCCTGCACTGGGGTTGTGGTGGTGGAGGATTGCCACAAGCACATCCCTGGATGCTGTTTGCAGTTCTCACGCTCTGCAGGGGAAGGTGTTGAGGGGATGTTGCTGTTAAAGGCTGGGGAGGTGTGCTGGTTTCAGCCAGGGGAGAGTTAACTTTCTTCACAGAAAATATAGCCCCATACAAGCCACTGTGAACAAAATTAATTCTATCCTGGCCGAAACCAGCACAGGAGAGGTGCCCACGAGCTGTATCACAGGGTCAGTTTGTTCTGCAGCTCCACTATGGTCCCAGCTCTGGATGTCTGGGGACAGAGCGTGCTGCCAGCCCCACTCCCCTGGTTCTGGGCCCCTGCAGAGAGGTGTGTTCAGTGCCTGTTGGCTGGTGCAAAGGGGCCACAGCACATGCAGCTGTACCAGCCACCTCGGCCAGGGGACAGTGCTGGGGCTGCTGAGCTCTGGGAGCAGCCAGCGCTGCTGGGAAGCTGCAGTTGGCCACCAAAAAGGGAGGGTTTGGACCAAGGGGCAGCTCCAGGAGGGTTGCTTTTGGCATAGCTGTGCCCACAGCCTCTTCCTCCCTTGTTTGTCTCATTCCTGCTTCGCTTAGCCCACACCAGTCCGGCCTTGAACTTCAGTGACCTGTCTGGCACGAGAAAGCAGCTACTGCTGCTGCTCATCCACCCGGCCTCAGAGAGACATCCCAGCTGCTGGGAGAGCCCGGCATCCCCTCCCTGCCCGCGGCACCGCCACAGGGCAGCCACGGCCCGGCTGGCCCGAGTGGGAGCTGGTGCTGGCCCACCCCAGGCAAAGCCCCAGGGGTGTGCTGGGTATGTCACTGCTGACACCACAGAGGCCATCGGCCCCTGCTGCTGTGTGTCCCCACGCTGTCCAGGATCCCACTGCCCTCCTGGGCCAAGGACTTGCTGGCTGCCGGAGCAAAATTCCCCACTTGGACACATAACCCCACAGGCAGCGGAGGCAGCCAAGGCTTGGCTGGGGTTTGCCACCCTGCACTCCTTGCTCACACCTTTGGTTTGTCTCTCCCCTCTCCTGTGGGCCCCCATGAGCAAAAGTACATGAACTTAAAGCTACATAACCAACAAATAACCTAATTCAGCAGTGGCAGCCAGACCCTTCCCGTATCCAGGACCTGGAGGGGTTCTGGAGTTGGTGCTTTGGAACCTGTGCCTTCCCTGGGTGCTGCAGGGCCAGGGATGGGGCCTGTGTCGACTTGGGGCTTGCCCTGTTTCTTGGGATGGGGGGAGCATGCAAAGTTGGCATGGTTGGCCCGGCGCAGTGGGACTTACATACCACGAGCATCTTTTTTTTCTTTCTTTTTTTCATTTTTCTTTCCTGTTTAAACCACTGTGTGCTTCTCTGGGTGGTGGGTTTGGTTTGGGGGGGGTCTGTTTGGGATGTGCAGCTGCCTGAGGTGCAGGCTTCTGGCCAAGAGCTCCCTTGGCTGGAGGATTCGCAAGCTGGGACCTAGGACAGCGTGGAATCACCATGGGCAGCAGCTGCAGCTGCTGAATATCAGGAACCCCTTGGCTCCACCAGACCCCCCCTGGCTGTTGGCCCCTCGGTGAGGCCGGGGTGACTTCATGGGGTCCCAGCTGGTTTTTTCCCAAGGGTACCATGTAAAATGAGCTGCCTGAGCTCCCCAGAGCCTTCTCCCTGCTCACTGAGCCAAAACAAGCTGGCACATGGCTCCAGCAGCTGCCCAAACCTGTCATTTTCCCCTGAGGCTGGGGCAGACCCGAGGGATGTGGCTTGATGGGGCCAGCAGGTCTTTTCCCCATGTGTGAGATGCCAGAGAGATCATGTGGGTTCCCACCGAATATACTTGAAAGCAGAGCTGGAGTTTCTCGTGCCTGAGGCTCCAACTCGATGCACAGAGATCCTGAGCTGGTAGCCAGACTGCTCCCACATTCGGGACTGGGAAGTGACTCCACCGTCGATGGATTGGCCTGTTCCTTGTTCAAGCCTGTCTGTGTCCAGCTGAGATACACAGAGCTTTTATTTTTGAATGTACATCTATAAACCCGAGGCAAATGAGGAGCACTGCAATAAACACTGGGTTGTTTGGCATCCAGCTGCCTAGAAATGGAGTTTGGGGTTTGCAGGTTCCCAGCCGTGGCTCTGTGTGGGGATAGGGGATTCACCTCCAGGTTTGGGAATGTCCCCTTGTCCAGAAAACCTGGAACCAGCCCTGCTGCTCTGGCAGTGCCATCATCTCATCTCACAGTCCCTGTGGGCAGAAATAAAGCCACGGGATGGTTTGGGGTAGAGTTCACCTTCCTAAAGATCTTTTATAACGAGTAAAGCTGTGAAGTGTGTGTCCTGTTGGGCCACAGAGCAGAAGCTATAAAAGGGGTTGGGTCTCCCTGGGATTTTATGCCTTATCCATCACTGCTGGCTGCTCCACATCGGCACACCCAGTCTGTGAGGTGTCCATGACTCCCCTGCCCGCTCTGGGGCTGTGCCATGAGAATCCTTGTGCATGACCAGAACCTGCATGCTGTGAGCAATGCCATAGCCCAGCTGGACACACATGACCAAAGGCAGGGAGAAAGGAGTGTGGGACCATCCCAGCAGGGCTGGGAAAATCAGAATCAAAGGACAGAACCGGACTGTGTGCTCCTTGCACTGGTGTGACTCAAGGGCATGACATAAAGTGTTATCAGGATCACATCTGTGAGCTGGAGGTGCAGTCCTGCTGGAGCTGGGACACCAAGGGCCTCCTGGCCAGCATGAGGACAAGGTGATTGAGCTGCCAGCTCAAACAGCATGGCCTGAACTGGGTGTACGCCTCCCCAGGATGCTGCTGCGAGGCCCATAAAGCTGTCCCAGGGCTGGTTTGAGCAACCTCTCTGACCTTCCATCTGCTTTTTGGGGCTTCTGGGCAGCAAGTGTTGGGCCACAGCTCCTTCTCCATCCCCACAGCCCTCGCCCTGCACTGGAGGTCCGAGCTCCCCAGAGGAGACACCGTCCTTCCCTGGCCCAGGGGTGGAGGCAGAGGGTTTGACATCAGCTCTGCCCTGAGCTGGGGCTGCTGGATGGTGGCACTGGGACCAGGGTCCTGTGTTTCCAGCAGAAGATGGGGCAAGTTGGAGAGGCTGCATCCTGATGGAGCACGATGAACTCCTGGTCTGCAGCTGTGTCTGTTCTTCCACGCTCTCCTACGTGGCTTTTTTTCCCTTGAAAAGCCTCAGGTTGCAGATATCACATTTATTCCAGGTGATAAGCAGTTTCCAAGGCAGGCGGAGGCAGAGAGGAGGGGTAAGGAGGTGGCAGTGCCATGGCCCTGGCCCTGAGCACAGGGCAGTGCTGCAGGCCGCTGCTGGTGGGAGCCTTTGCACCCTTCCCATGGGCAGGAGCTGCTGGGCAAAGGTGCAAGCACCCACCCCTCTCAGGGGATTCCCCCATGAGAGCATCCCACTTCTCCCCAGTCCAAGCTGGGCCAAGGTAGCAGGCCCTGGCAGGGTGGGAGCAAGTGATGCTTGCCCCTGGATCCTTGCAAGCAGTCGCCACGCGAGTGCTCATTAGCTCGTTCTCATGTTGGCCGCTGCCCAAATAACTCCGAGCAGTGTGAAATCCCAGCGGAGGGGGGAGAGCCAGGAATGCAGGGGCCAACCAGGGCCAGCCCTGACGCAAGGGCAGCGGGTGGTGTGGGACAAAGCCAGGGCAGGGGACGGGGCGGGGGGAGGATGAGTCACCCAAACACGCAGGAGGGGAAGGAGCAGAGGAAGCGAGGGACCAGCTGGAGGCAGCTGGATGGGGCTTTGCTCCTGCCACCGTGCCCAGTTTCAGATGAGGAGCGGGGTGGTGCCCGAGGGCCACTGCTGGGGCCAGGCTTTGGAGCCCGGCGGTGCCAGCGCAGTGCGGACAGGACATCCGTGTGGTTGGAAGAGGAACATCCACTAGAGGGGACTGTGCGATCGCGTGTGGGAGCGCGCTGCTGCCAGCCTGCGCTCAGCGCGATGTGCCAGTCCTGCTCGCAGCCCTCAGCCCTCCCGGTTATCCCAGCCCAGGCTCCAGTGCCCTCTGCATCTGTCCCGCCGGGCACTGCAGCCCGGAGGCACGGCTTAGCGGGACCAGCCGCAGCACCGGGGGTACCGACGGGCAGCCGGGAAAATCACACAATCATAAAATGGTTTGGGCTGGAAGGGATCTTAAAGATCATCTCATTGCAAGCCCCTGCCACGGGCAGGGACACCTTCCACTAGACCAGGTTGTTCCAAGCCCCATCCAACCTGGCCTTGGGTCACTGCCGGGCTGGCCCCCACCAGCTGCTGAGCCCCCTCCCAGCCACTTGCTCTCTCTCCAGCTGGATGGGGCAGAGAATGGGATGGGCAAAAACATGAATGATTTGTGGTTTAGAAGATGAACTAGGCATCTATAGGGTCCATATAGAAAATATCCCTGGAAAAATCACAGGCTGAAGGCCCCTGACAGCCCAGGGGATCCCTCCTTCCCCTGCTCAGCTCTGCCCCTGCTTCCCCCTGGGACCCCACAGCTTTCCCAGGGCTGAGATTGCTCATCCTGCCCCGAAAGCCTGAAATCCCCCAAGGAGCTGGGACATGAGTTTGCCTTTTCCTTTTGCTCACTCTGAAGCCAGAGCCCATTTTGGGAAGCAGAGTCGGGGCAGAGCTGCCAGTGGGGAGGACAGGGCAGCTGGGGTGGTTCCTGGTGGGTTTTGCTCGCCCTCCCTTTTTCCTCCAGAACCACAATATTGTTTCCCTCCTGGTTGGATTAACGGGATTTGCTTCTCAATTTGTGCACAGGGACTTGAGTAATGCACTCCCCAGAGAGGAATCAACTTCCCTTGCCCCAGCAGTGCTGGGGAGGCCAGACCAGAGGCCACATGATAGGCTGCACTGGCTTTCTCCTGTCCTTCAAGGCTCCACACACATTAAGCCCGTCCTCCTGGCAAAAATCTTGCAAAATATTTATTTGTGACTATGTTAACAAACATGCTTGGGGAACATGTTGTATTCAGACGTGAGCATGCCACCTTCTCCCTGCCTCCCTGGGGCCAGGAGCGTGGGCAGTGAGGGGCCAGGGCTTACAGCTGCCAAAATCCAGCTGACGCTGCACTCGGAGCACCGCCGGGACCAGCAACCCCGAGCACGAGGCCACCTCGCCTGCTGCTCTGGCCAACCACCAAACCTGCCAGCAACATCCCACCAGTGCCTTTTTCCTGGAGGTCCCCAGCTCATGGCTTTTTCCTGGAGGTCCCCAGCTCTTGGATGCAGCTGGGGGAAGGATCTGACCACGACCTCATAGAACCCTGGTGTCCTGCAGCCAGAGGGACGTGGACACAAGGACTCCAGGGCTCCTGTCCAGCTCTGTAAACACCCGTCATAGGGGAGGGCACTGGTGTCAGGCCACGCCATGGGCAGAGGCCAGTGGAGCTGAGCTTGCACACCCCACGACCACCCTCAGCAGGTCTGAGCCCATCCCCATCCCTCACCTGCCCAGTCCTCCTCAGCTGGAGGGTGCCAGCAGTGATCCTGGGATGGAGAAGGTGCCCTGGAGAAATGGTGCTGCTCTTCTCCCAGAACAGACTCGCCCTATATACCAATTTAAACTTGCCAGATTTGGGGCAAACTTGCCTTGGCTGTGTCTGGGTCCTATACCCCATGCCCCAGAATTTGCATTCAGTATCCCCAGGTAACCAGGGCTGGAGCTGGGTCTGTTTTCCTGAGATCCAGGGGAGGGAGATGAACAGCAGTTACTGAAGGGCTGCAGTTCAGGTACTGGGTGAGAGCTCTTGAGGGTCTGTGGAGATGTAACCAAGCCTGTGAGCCCCTGTGTGCCCGTGGCAGTCTTCCTTCATGCCATCCCAGTGGGAGCCCCAGCCCCTTCATATCTGTCTGGTGAGTCACCCAACAGCTTCTGGGGATGGCTTCAAAACACCAGAGGACTCAGGGAAACTCCCAAAAGTGCTGGGAGGCGCACTGGCAACAGCTGTGGAAGCTGGGAGTTGGCTTCTGTTTAGTAAAAGCGAGGCAAGAGGGCCCCGTTGTGAGTGCCAGGGGACGTGTGTGGATGAGGAGCAGCTCCTGCTGCATGGGCTGAGCCCTTCTCAGGAAAAGGGATGGGAAAGGCAGAGAGCTGCTGCACTTGCACAGCACTGGTGCCACCCAGGCAAGGCTCAGTGCTGTCACCAGGGTTGGGACTGGATGGTCTGTGAGGTCCCGTCTGACCCAGACCATTTCATGATATCACTGCTGAAGGCACCATCCGGGAGTGGGCAGCAGACGGCCCCAGCTCTCAGCCAGCTCTCCATCTCAGTGGGACTGGGATCACTGGTGCCTGTGTTACCCTTTCAGTGCCCACCTGCACGAGGCCTTTGGCCAGGCACCAGCTGGGAACCCCCTGGCTCAGTGCCCCAGCCCTGCTTCCTTCCCCTCCCAGTCACTGCCGTGCCCAGTAACGACTTCAAGAGCCCTGAGGAACCATCCCTGAAGCTTTCCAGGTGTTACCACCCCTCCTCTTGCAGGCATTTCCTTTGCTCTTAGTCCCAGACCCTCTGGCTCCCACAGCCTCTGGAAAAGCAAACTCATGCCTTGGGTGCCTGTTTTATAACAGATTTTCCTTTTCCAGTCTAGCAGAGTGGTCTCACAGCTGTGCTTCCTGCTCATACATCTTGTGCACATCCTCTTTTATCCCAGGGAAAGTGCTCCTGGGTGGCTGCTGGGGACAGGCACTGGTGCCAGTGGCAGCCTCAGCCGCCCCGGCAGATCCCCTCAGTGCATCCTGAAGCACAGGGGATGTGTTTTGGGACTGCTTCCCTGCACTGGGGCCACTTTATTCTCTGCAGGACATACCAGTCTGCAGGGAAACATGCCTGACTATAAACATCACTGGCATCTCCTCACTCCAAAATTGATCTCTGGGTTATCCACAACCATTCAGATTATGAAAATGGAGGCACAAAATATGTTCGAGTTCCTTCCCGTGCAGCGGGGTTGGGACTGCCCACACCTATGGGAGACAGGAAAATAGGGAGCTGAGTGTCCTGCCCTGCCTGGCATGGGCAGAGCCCAGCTTTGTGATGGGAATTGATAAAAAGAGACCACAAAGAGTCCACAAAAAAGGGCAAAGCTTCATTTCTACTCTTCCTGGTGCGGCCACAGGGCAGAGACCCCCATGCACAGTGGTTTTTTAGCAAAAAGGGTTTCAGAAGTGCCCAGACCTTTAGTACTGTGTGTTCCCAAGAAGCCATAAACCCTCCTGCATCTGTCCCCCCAAATTTGCAGCACTGCAGCCCCAGCCATGACCCAGAACCCACGCAGCAGGGACCCCGCAGTTTTCCACCCTGCCCTGTTTGCAGTGTGCCTGTGGGACACTTCAAACGTGCCTGGAGGAGTGTTTCTGGCCCAGCACCTGCTTTCACCACGCAGCATTGTTTCCCCAAAGCCCAGGAGAACAGCAGCAGCTCCACACGGTCTGACTCCCGTCAGACCCAGCCAGCTCCATCCTGCTCCAAGGTGGTTGTTTCATCCCAAACTAGCTAATTCCTGCTGCTTTTTTTACTCTTGCGTTTGAAGGAGGGAGGGGAGAACAAAACAGCCCTTGGGGTGAAGTTACCTTCTTAATTAACAAGGCTGAGAGCTTTGCAGAGATTGTGCAGAAGGAGAGAAAAATAAGGAAAACTGGGCAAAACCGGAAAGGATTGGGTTCAGTTGTCAGACCAATTAACCTAGATCCACACTCTCCCCCTGGATGAATTGCTCGTTACGACGTAATTGCTCGGGCCCAGCTTCTGATTGAGAGAAATTAGAATCAGACACTTAACAAGGCAACCTGGTGTGGAGACGGGATGCAGGAGCTGCCTGGGAATGCCATCCACAAGACAAAATTGAGAGAGAGCCCAAGCTTGGAGGATCTTGCTGAAATCAGCATTATTTGCACCATTTGTACCATCCGGGACTCAAAACATGGCTGGGCTGAGGGTTAATTTGAAAAGGTCCTGGGAGATGGTGAGAGGAGGAAGGCCCTGATTTAGCTAAGCATTTCAGCATCTGCATAATTGCGATGTAGCTGCAGGTCCAGCTCAGCAAAGTGCAGGATTTAAATGAAATATGAGGTGTGCTCAGTCAGGGACAAAGTGATCCAGGAGCTCTTTTGTCTAAAGAAAAAATAAAATTCTTTGCAAACCCTTCTTGACCCCATGTTAGGACCCATCTCCCCAGAGAAGAGGGAAAATTCCACCATTATAGACTTTTAGAACTATACCTAGTGAAAAAAAGCCACTAATCCTAATAAATCAGCCTAGGAAAACCAGGCTGTGTTGTAGCTGAGCATGTTCTCCCATGTGTAGGGCTGATGAGTTCACGTGCAGTGGGAAATTCAGACGCAGTGTTTGGGAAAGGACGGTGGTTTCAATATTAGCTTAAGAGTAAGCAAACATGTTTTCCTGCCACTGAAGGAGAAGGGGATCTCCTTGCGGGAGCATTGGCCTTTCCCATCCCCTGTGGTTCCATCTGCCTCTTTTCCTGCCTAGGAATTATCCGTGGAGCAAGGGAGGGCTGCAGAAAGCCCCCGGCATGGCTGCACCCCCAGCACCGCTGCGCGGCCGTGCTGAGGTGTGATCACAGCTCTGCTTCCAGCTGCTCGCCCTCCCAGCTCACCCTCCTGCAATATCTGCCTTTCCCCCATTTCAGGGGGAATTTTTGGGGTGCTGCTCCTGTGTCTGGCTCATGCTGCGGTTCAACTTGTTTCCAGCCCTGTGGCCAAGCCCTGAGTGCTGACCCCCATCCTTGGCCAAACCCCACTGCAGTTTGTGCTTGCTGTGCAATACAAAGCAGTATCCTTAAAGAAAAAAAGCCCTGGATATCTTAACTGCAGCAGTTTTAGCTTATCCTGGTGTCCAGTGCCTGCAGCCTCAGCCACACCTGTCCCTGGAGCCAGCACAGCCACCCCAAAGGGCTGAACCCCAGTTACAGCTTATCCCATTTGGCTCATCCCAGTCATTCTTGGCATCTGCTTTTATTTTTGTTAATGGTCCAGCTGTCCCAAAAGGTCATAAAAACTGCCACAGGTAGAGCAGCAAAGGATGAGAAAAGCCCAAACCAACTTTACATCTCCAAGTGGAAAACCCCAAAGACTCCAGCAACACGTGTCTACAGGGAAACCAGCGGTGCTCTGGCTACACCACGTGTATTTATTGACATAGAAAACAGCCGCCGTGTGTTTTCCACCTCCAGGCTCAGCCCACAGCCACCAACACCCTTCAAACATCCCTTGGTGGGATCCAGGAGAATCTGAAGGGCCCATCCACTCTCGGGCGGTTTCATCTGAGGCTGAAATGGGCTCATGATTTTCCTGTGAAGGCCCCGGGATTAAATTAAAGAGGATTTAAGCAGATGGTCGGTTCTCTGCTCATCGTAGTTGGCAAAATGGGAACCATATCGCTGAATTGTCTGCCTGCACTAATTAATGTTTGTACAGTGCTCTGCGCTGCAAACCACTGCCGACGTGCTAACTGCTATCATTAGTATTATTACTAAGCTGTTTATGCCTGTTCCAGTGCTTTCTCTCCTCGTCCCCAAGGGCTTTGCCTCTTTCCTGTGCAGATGTATGGGAAGAGGAATCAGCCCTCTCAGGCTCCCGGCTGGCTCTACCCCAGGCTCAGATCCCTGGTTTGCAGGTAAAACCCTCCGGCTGTGCCCGCAGCACCAGCTCCATGGTGAGGGCAGGAGCAGCCAAGGACCAGGAGGTTTCTGCCCAGAGATGGGGTTTAGCATCATCCTGCCCAGCCCTGGGCAAGGTGGTTGTCTCAGTGCCCCTCCTGATTGCAAAATGGATGGGATGTTGCTTCCCTGCCTCCTTTGTGTCCCCACAGGGTAAAGCTTTTTTGTGCTCTTAGGGGCTCTTTGCATCCTTCTCTGTCACTGTGTGGCAAAGGGTTTTGTAGGGGAAGGGAGGGATCACTCATCCTTCCTAATGACCTGAGAGGAGACCGAGGAGCAGAGGAGCTCAGTGATGGATGAGCTCAGCCATGCTCCACGACAGGCCCTTGTCCCTGTGCAATAACCGAGCAGTGACGTCTGCTGCCACCGGCAGAAGGGACGCTGCATTCCCTACAAATAACCATCCTCCAAGACACTGTTCTGCAAAGCTGAAGGATGGCTTCTCCCTTTCCTGCCCAGTGAAGCTTTTAGCAGAGAAGCAACTCACCAGAAATCATGGATGCTGCCTCTGGAAAGCAGTGAAAGGGCAACCATCTGCTCATGGGTGCACGGAGCAGCAGACACGCCCCACAGACACACTGAGACCTCAGAGCTCAAGATCCTGGAATCATGGAATGGCCTGGGTTGGAAGGGACCTTAAAGCTCATGGGATTCCAATCCCCTTCCATCGCAGGGGCACCTTCCGCTAGAACAAGCCCTGTCCAACCTGGCCTTGGACACTTCCAGGGATGGGGCAGCCACAGCTTCTCTGGGCTGTTCCAGTCCCAGTCCCTCACCACCCCAGGCACAGATCTTTGACCTGATCAGTGTTTCCAAGACTCTGCTTTGAAATCCTTCACTCAATTAACCCGACCAGGCAGAACATTCCTGACCATCCCCACTGGCATCTTTTGGATACCAGAGTGTTTTTTGTGACTTATTAGGGAAAGAAACTGCCCAAAACAAGAAACTGGGGCAGTTCCTGAGAGGAACCAAATGGAATACAGAATGCAGGGAGCCAGGTATCCAAGCTGCTACAGGGCAGGCAGCATTCCCAACCTTGCTCCCTCAGGGTGAGGAAGGCAACCTCACTGCCCAAACAGTGAGACGACTTGGCCCAGGACTGATGTGATGCTTCCAAAGGGAAGTTTAGGGCGTGAATCATCCTTAATTTTCCCCCATGGCAAATGCATGAGATGGAATGAGACTCAGAAAACTGGATGTGGGATGCAGGCAGAGCAGACAGCTCCTGGAGCAGGAACAGGGATCACTCCAGCCAGGACAGGCCCCCCTCTTGCCCTGGGCCAGTCTGCATTTGCTTTGCGGAGGTTGTTTAGCCCAAACAAAGAATTGCAGAGAAAAACAGCTCCGGCAAGCAGGCGATCAACATTTTCTGCGTGGTTTGAATTATCCATGACTTTTGACCCAAGATTAAATCTAGTGTGTAACTGGTGGTTATATATTGAGTCATAGGAGCAGCCTAATCGCAGAAACCCCACGTTCTCCAAACAGCCTGAGCCCCGCCGAGGCCGACTGCGAGCCGCTCACGTTTCCCAGCCAAAGCACCCTGCAGCTTTTGCATCATCCTTTTAATTCAACACTTACAAAGCATTTTTTTCATCCCACCGGTATCTCAAGCCCAGAACAAAACAAACCCCGCGACGCCGCGAGCGGCCAGCCCAAGGCAGCCAGATTTCCCAGGAAGTTTGGCCTCTGGGCGGCTGCTCCGGTGTCTGGTAGAGGGCTGGGCTCACGCTGGAGCATTTTTCTCAGCAGGAGCTGTCTCTCCTCTCTATCCTCTATCAGCAGTTCTCCTGATGTGCATAGAAATTGCCTTTTGACTTCTACCTCCAGTGTAATTTGGGTGAAAATGAGCACAGGAGTTGGAAAGTGTCAGTGGGGGGTATGTGGCACGAAAAAGGGCTCTCCTGGGGTGCGGTGCCGGCTTTGATACCCACTGTGAATGCAACAGGGCTTGGCACAGCATGGCACTGGCTCTCCCCAAACTAATTTTTAGCTGTTTGCACCTGCCTTCCCTCTCCTTAGGGCTGTGGGAGGCTGAACTTCTTCACCTTTCCCGGAGAGGCTGGCTAAGAGCTGTGAAAGGCTGTTATCAGCCACAGGGATCAGGTATTACTCCTGCCAGTACAGCCCTGCAGGCTCACGGGGTATTTCCCAGAAACGGTGGCTGGGACGGGGCTGGCACAGCCCCACAGAACTCTTTGCCATTCCTCTGCCTAGCCAGGCTGGGCAGCAAGGCCAACCTAGGGACCTGGGGAGGACACAAAATAGGGATGATCCAGGGTCTGCCCAAACTCTGGTGAGTGGGAAGCGTGTTGGAAGAAGTTTGCATGGTGCAGGGGGTTCCATGAGCTCACACACACCGGGTTGGCAGTGGGGACCTTGCAGGAGCAGGGCAGTGAGGGACTCACATGGAGGGAGCAGGGTGAGGGTCTCACAGCCTCAGATCCTTGCTCGGGGCAGGGGGTGAGACACCCAGCTTTTTGCAGTGAGGATAAACTAAGGCTAAATCCTCTCTTTCCTCCTGCAATAACTCACTGGCTGGTGGAAACCCAGCTGGAAGAGCGTGACCTTAGCATGGGCTGGTTGTTTGGTATGGAGCTGCTCAAGAGGCATTTCATCACCAAAGGCTCTTTGTCTGGAAGGCCTGCCACTGTCTCAAACTGTCCCAGGAGGGGTGCTGGTGATGCTGTCTCAGGTTTAGAAGGGGGACAGCTCCATCCTGAGGGCCCCAGTACCCACCTAGGGACCCCAGAGTAAAGGGATCCCCAGCAGTCCCCCAGGCAGTGCTGGCTTCGGTGTGACCCCACATGTTCCAGCACTTCAGTGTCCCCCAGCTCCTGGCTGACCGCAAATTTGCACACCTGATCCCACTGCAGGGACCTCTCCGTGTCTCCTCATGTTGATCCCACACCCCAGGAGAATGCCCAGCTCGTTGCTGGTCTGAACTGGTGCAGGCATCAGTGCTGGACTTTCACCTGCTCTCGGTCAAGGTGGTTCTGCATCGCTTTGCAGTGAAAATAAAGAAACAGCTGGAGGGGAAAAATTCCTGGTTAGTAAACAGAGCTGAGCAACCAGAGACCTCTCACCCAGGAGAGGAGGAGGGGAGCAGGGACAGCCTGGGAGCACCCAGGGTTGGATTTCAACACTCTGCAGAAGACAAGATGCTTGTATTGAATGTATTTAATTGTATGGGTCGCAGCCCTGCGTGCGGTGGGAGCGGCTGTTTGGTCTGGCCGCAGAGCCCTGCATGGATAAGGAGGAGCTGGATGGGAAGGGAGCAGTGACAGTCAAGGGATGAGGAGAGGGGGTAGGGATTTGGGGTCGGCACTTGGGGCTGGCTTTGCCCTCTCCTCTCTGTGCTTCCCTGCAGAGGAGGGCGATGGTGTAAGGAGAAGAGGTGCCTGGGGGCCAGGGGTGTCCCAGATCCCAGTTACTTGGGAGCCCTGTATTTCCACAGCTCCTCTGCTGTGTGTTACTGCTCAGTGACTTCCCTGAGTCCAACACCACATCTGCTACCACTCGGCATGATCCGCTTTGTCTTTGGGTCACCTGGTGTCCCCCACTGGCACTGCCAGCTCCTACCATGTCGCTTCTGGATGTGGCAGATGAGCAAACCTCTGAACTTGAGGCAAAAATCTGCATTTTAAATTCTCATGTCTGTTTTTTTCCATGAGGGGAACGGGTGACTGAACACTTGCACACTGTCACCTGTCCTGTGGATGCCACTGCTGTCCTCAGGGGACACTTCTCTGACCTCAGAGCTTTGTCCTGCATGGCCAGGTAAGGTCATGCTGGGACAGTCCTAATGCCAGGGTTCCTTTGGTGCTGGCTGGGACAGCTCTGTCCCACTTCACCTCCACCATAAATCATGGCAGGCTATAAATCCCTGCCAGCACTCAGGGACCTGTCCCCGGGGAGGGCAACGGTTCAGCCCTGAGGCAGCAAAAACAAGGATCATGTTTTTCACAGGGACAATATCACCCAGAGGCACAAACAAGACCCTGGAGCAGGGGGTGCTGGCACTGCGGCACTTCGGGGTGGCACCGATCCAGCCGGACCCGTGCAGGGTCAACTCAGGGTACAAACCTTTGGCAGGGCAGATACTCCCAGCTGAATTTGGTCCCTGACCTGACTTCTGCATGAATCCTCATGTCAGCACAAGGAAAAAGGACTGAGCAGGGCAGTGGGGACACAGGGCAGGAATACGTAGTGTTTAGGGGTTCAAGGAAATGCTGGGTACTCCTGCCCTGCAGAGGGACTGTGGCCAAAGGGGACAGGGACAGAGCTATCCTGGGTGTCCCTACTCCTTCCCTACCCCCTTTCCCAGCCCTGTGCTTCACAAACCCCACTGTTCCCAGCCCCATAGCAGCTCCTGGCCTGTGGGGGCCTTTATCCAGCCTCGGCTGAGCTCAGCCAAGAAAAGGATTTGGGGAGATTTTGGACCAAACACCACAGGGCACACAACCAGCCTCACCCTTGCCTTCCATGTACAGGCAGTTGAGATCAGGTTTAATTTTCATAGTAAACTCCTGAGGTCCCCACAGCAGAAATTACATAAGAATCTTGATTTTCTTTAAAAAAACCCACCTATTTCCCTGCTGGGACAGCTGCTACAGGAAGCCCAAGACTGCGAAAGGTGGTATGAATTTGTCACTGAAGAGATTAAATGGGATCTCAGCACACAAAAGGGGCAGAAGACCACGGAGGGAGAGCATGAGTGGCTCACAGGAGTTACCGGCACAATCCAGGGATTTGCTGGGAAATGCTGCTGGAGCCTCTGTGCGCCCACATGTGCACCAACGTGGCAGGACCCGTGTGATTTCTCATCATTGGCCGCTCACAATCTCTTCCACAGGAACCGGGCAGATTATTTCTCCATTTGTGGGTGTGGGAGGTTGATAAGGAGCGGGGCCAGGAAGCAGAGAGACTGAGGTTTTTGTCCTTGGGGTTGTCCCGGGGCAGGTGGTCAGTGACAACAAAGTTCCAGATCCCCATCTGCCATCAGGGGTTGTAGTGATTCACTTTTTCTTTTAAAAATTTCCCTTTCCACACTGGAGGAACAAAATATCCTTATCTGCTGCCTGCCCACCTCAGGACTGATACATCGAGCAGTGAACCACTGCCAGCCCTGTGCAGGGAGAGACTGCCCAGAGTTCTTCCTAATTTTGGTGCAGGGTCACACCATCCCTAATTTCTGTGACTCAGAGTCCCCTGGTCCCTGAGTAAGGACCAGCTGACCCTGCTCGTGGCGAGATGTGGGATTCAACCCCATTTCCCTCCATTTTGTGAGCATAAGCATGGCCTTGCTGCAAGCCCCAGCTGCTCCCTGCCATCTTTCCCCCAGCCTTGTCCCTACATCACAGTCCAGGGTTGCTGCCAGCAGCTCCTTGGTGGCCACGAGCTGGGTTTTAGAGGTGAGACAAGGTGCAGGCACCTGGACTCCTTGTATGCTGGTTTTCTAGTTCAGTGCCCTGTGCTACCCAGGGCAACAGTCACAGTTTTCATGGAGCAGCACCACGAACTCCCCGACCTCCCTGGGCTCCCCAGCACGTGAGCCGTGGTGAGAGCCAGGGGGATTTCCAGCTGAAGGCTGAGTGAGAGCCACTCATCCCCACTGGTGCTCCCAGGGGAGCTTCCCTAGCCAGCCTGGCTGCAGGAGAGGATGCGGAGAGCTTTGGGATCTGCTGAGGAAGGACAAAATGGGAAGGATGTAAAGGAGCAATGAGGCTGCCCAGGGTGTCAGAGCGCGGTCCCCACCCCCGCTGCAGCCCGGAGGCTGTAACATCCCAGGAACAGCCTGAAGGTCCCGTTCCAGCTCCCAAAGTGAAAACAAAAGTGCGTCTTGTTCCCATCCTGTTTGCAAAGCCAGAAAGGTCAGGGCCGCGAGAGCCCTGCCAGGCTGGGCAGCACTGCCAGCTCCTGTCACCTGCCCCGACCTCGGCTCCGGCAGGGACAGACGTGTCCCACTGCTCCTCCTGGACACAGCTTCTCGCCAGCAGCACTGGAATGGCGACAGCTGAGGGTGTCCCCAAAAGTCTGTGTTTGGAGAATCTTGCACCCAAGTTCATGTTCTTGTTCCTGCTCCCTGCACTGCATCAGGAGAGGGAAGGGAAGGGAAGAAAGATGTGGAGCTGCTGGGACAGGTCCAGAGAAGCCCACAAAGATGCTCCAAGGGCTGGAGCAGCTCTGCTATGGGGACAGCTGGGGGTGAGAGAGAGCAGGGGGTGTTCAGCCTGGAGAAGAGAAGGTGACAGGGAGATCTTAGAACCCCTTCCAGTGCCTAAAGAGGCTCCAAGAGAGATGGAGAGGGACTTTGGACAAGGGCCTGGAGTGACAGGACAAGGGGGAATGTCTTCACACTGCCAAAGTGCAGGGTTAGATGGGATATTGGGAAGACATTCCTCCCTGTGAGGGTGGTGAGGCCCTGGCACAGGTTGCCCAGAGAAGCTGTGGCTGCCCCATCCCTGGAAGTGTCCAAGGCCAGGTCGGACAAGGCTTGGAGCACCCTGGGATAGTGGAAGGTGTTGCTGCCCATGGCAGGGGGTTGGAACAGTATGACCTTTAAAGTCCTTTCTAATCCGGGCCATTCCATAGTTCTGTGTGTGGGAATGCTGTGTCCAGGAGGATCACACTATGGAACCTCTGCACTCAGCACAGCTCCAAAGCCTTCAAGCCCCTCCTGCAAAACACTGTCAGCTCCTGGGAGTTTCCCTGCCACTGTGAAGGGATTTTCTAATTCACCTCCAAATTCCCCAAGAAGGCTTTGTTCTCCTTAGATGAGGCCATCATTAGAGGGGCTGGTGCTGCTGGCATCAAGGGCTCTGTGGGCAGCCCTCCTGCTGGGATGGGCTGGGGAGAGGAATGGAAAGGATCCATATGTCAGGAAGAGCAGCATGGACCTGCCATTGCCACGTCAGGCTCTGAGTGATCCCACTCTTCCCCGTGCCCTGTGCCTGCACCACTGCTGCCTGCTCAGCGGAGATTATTAGCAGAGAAAATCATTAGGCACAGGGCCGGGAGCTCAAGGGACACGCGAGTGCCTCTGTCACTTGGAAATCAATCCCAGCCATCCGCCCAAGCTGAGCTTCCTCCAGCCCAGCTTGAAATGACAGCAGTTTCACTCCATCTGGGAAGAGGAGGAGGGGTGGTTTCTCCCAGTCTGGCGCTCAGTGGGACATGCTGCCTTCCGGATACCAGAGCAAACAGCTGTGTTTTGCCCATCGACCTCAACCAGCACCCACAGCCAAGCCCTGAGAAGAAAATTCTGCATCAGGGCCCTGTGGAGGAGGCAGAGTTTTGGGCTTTGGAGCCAGAAACTGGAGGAAACTGGGAGGATGCTGTGAAGGTGGATCACGACCTGTTCACCCCCTGTTTCCAGGAGTGGAAAGGGGGTGCAGGGACCTGCAGGCTGAGCAGGCAAAGCTCTTTGCACACCATGGAATTCTTATTCTTAGGGATAATTGCCCTGCCTGACCCTGCAGCAAGCAGAGGAGTTTTGGGCACCCCGTGCCTGTTGTTAGGGAGCAGCACACCCAACAGCCGGGTCCCTCCGAGCACCCCGTGTCCCCAAGGCGGATTTGGTATTCTTGCTCACAGCATATTGACATTCATTTTGACCTTTTGAATCACAAGGATGTTCTGTCCTTCCCAGCCAAGTACAGCCTGGATACCCCGTGGGTGGATTATACTGTATATACAGTGCTGCAAATAGGGAGCTGGCAAAAGAGAAGTGTTTGTGTGCTCACAGGGGTGCGGCGGTGCTGGGACGAGGACAGGGAGCTGCTGCCAGTGCTTGGTTTTCCTCCCGGGATGCCTGAGCGGATGTGGCACTGCGGGAGGAGGACGATGATGGTGGCAGGAGAAATGCCAGCAGCTGGTTTGGTGGGGGAGACGGGATCCTGCAAAAGCGGGAGCCGCCCCCTCGCCACCAGCTCCCGACTGCTGCCGGATCCCTGCACTTCCCCTCCTCCAGCTAATTACGCCTTTTGCTTTGAGGGAACATGAAGAACTGCAATTAGGAGACAACATGCAAAATTGGCCACGAGCGCCCAGCTGGCTCCTGAGGACACTGCTTCGGGTGCTCTTGGCCACCCAAATCACCCTCTGGGCAGCAGCAGAAGCTGTTTTGGTACAAAACCTACCCCAGTCCCAAGAGTTCGAGCTGGTATATGACAGGCAGCGTGTTCCCAAAGGTGAAAAATAAACACCTAACCCATGCGTGGCATAGACCACATCCTGTGCCCTGGGATGGCAGCACTGGCAGGGAATGGAGCAGAGAGTGGGGTGCAGGTGCATGAATTTGGGGGGCATCATCTCCATCACCCCTTCCCTGCACAGCCCTTAGGAACCGGAGCAGGTCCCTGGCTGGGGCTGCCTCCTCCCTGCCCTCTGCAGTTTTGGCAGAGGGCTCCCAAGCCCGGCCAGGAAGCAGGCTTTGCCACAGGGCCGGCTCCATCCAAGGCTGCCATGGCCCGAATCTGGCTGCCCTGCAGCCCCATGGTGCCAGGAAGGGCATTGGCTTCATGCTCCCAGCCCAGATGCATCACTTATCTCTCCCCTTTCTTGCCCTGATGCATTTTTATCTCTCCTTTCCCAGCCAGCTTGTAGGACTCATCTCAAACACCAAACCACCCTTTCCCAAGGCAAACTCAGCACCATCTTTTGCAAACCCATTTCTAGGGGCTTGTGTATTACATGAGGGGCACAAAGTGACAACCTGGCCGCCAAACCCTTTTGCCTGACATCTTTATGCCACATGGATGTCCTCAAACCCTTTCCAGCCACCAAGGCAGGTGAGTTAATTCCAGGGGTGCTGCACTGAGAACAAGGTGTGCACTTGACACTCTGCTGCAGCCAGTTTGTGGAGAAGAAGGGAAGAGCAAGTGAGGTGCAGAGCCCAGGGTTGAGCTGGGAGCTGTGGGATGGGATGGGTGGGATGCACAGCCTCCGCTGATGCTGCTTCAAACCCACATGTTTGTGAGCATGAGCAGAGTGGGAATGCCGCAGCTGGCTGCTCAACATATCCTGCAGCACTGAGCAATTACCAGCAGCCATTCCAGGTGCCGGATGGGGTACAGGGAGAGAAGCACTGCACTCCTGCCTTGTTCAAATGTCGTCCCTGCTGCCAAGCCAGCCTCGTGCAGTCGAGCAGCCCCAACCAGAGGTGGTGGATCCTCGAGTCTTGCAGAGTGCTTGTTGGCAGAGGAGAAATCAATGCTCAGTCAGGGGTTCCTGCCACGTGGCTGCTTCATGCAACCCATCATGTGAGGGGAGAGGGTGACGCTTGCTGCGGTCCCGGCTGACCGTGTACCCGGGCAGCACGGAGCAGGTCTGCCTGATGGAACAGCGTGGGGAGGCTGTGACAAACCCTGCTGTCTGCAATGGCATTGCCCAAAAACAGGGCCACCACCAGGACACACACAGCTCATGACACACTGAGCAGTGACTGCACAGTAACAGTGATTCCTTGGGTTCTGACGGGAAGAGGTTTCTGTCCGCTCATCTTCCCACTCCACCCTGTGACTGCCCAGTGTATGAGCCTGTTACAGAGCTTAAAACATTACAGAACTTAGCAAATGGAACAAAACAGGGACCTCAGAGATCCCCCATCCTTTGGAGCACAAGGACCGCCTGGGCAAAGGAGTGGTTCAAGCCTCTCTGGATTCCTCTGTCTGGGGAAAGGCTGGAGCAGGAGCCCACCGGGTTGGCAGGGAAGCAGGCCCATGGGTTTGCATGGAATAACTCTGTGCACACATACAAACATATCCATGCATGTGCACACACATTTCCAGCCCTCGGCATCCGCAGGGACAATGGCATGTCCGGCTGGAAGAAGCCCATTTGGAGACAAAACTCTAAACAGGGGATTTGCCTGTTTCATCAGCACACTGAATATCCTGTTTTCATGTCTTTGTATCCAGGTTGCCTCTTGGGAATAGTCTCTGTCCCACACCTTGTCCCAGTGTAGGGTGGCAAACCAGCACTGTGGTCAGCAGAGCCTCAGCGTGGGGACTTTGCTTCAGGTGCCCAGATCCAGCCTGGTTCAGCCTTTCCTGGCTCAGAGGAGCCGCTTTCCAGCCCTGAAATAGCAACTTAGATGATGCTCTTGGCAGCTGGGGATGATGATGCAAAATACTCGTTATCCAGCAGGAACAATTAGACTTATGGCAATTATCTCTGCAGTTGCTGAGAGATGCCGGAACGGGCCAGCCAGCAG
This sequence comes from Dryoscopus gambensis, assembly GCA_013389985.1. Classification (NCBI taxonomy): domain Eukaryota; kingdom Metazoa; phylum Chordata; class Aves; order Passeriformes; family Malaconotidae; genus Dryoscopus; species Dryoscopus gambensis. The sequence continues at coordinate 606,815 of WEIT01005703.1, forward strand.
CCGGGTCCCGATGTAATCCCTGAGTGGGAGAGATGCGGTGCCCAGCCTTGCCAGGAGCTGCCATTGCCGTGGAGGGCAGTGGGAGCATCCCAAGAGCTTCCTGCAGTGCCAGGAGGCTGGTTTGGCATGGGACTGAGGGCAAGGATGGGTCAGTGTTTACCCAAATGCCAAATGTCCCTCTCTAATGACACTTGTTTGCATTTGGATCAATGATGAATGGGCTGAGCCATGCTGGGGTTAGAGGAAGGTATTAGGGACTGAAATGCTTTGAGTGATTCTCTGGCCTCCCTCTCTGCTGGGTGCCCTCACAGGAGAAGCCAGGATGGGCTCAGCTAATCCACAAAATAGAAATGGGCAAAAGCTGGCTCCAGGCTGGATAGAGCCATGGGCACCCGGTGGTCACTGAGCTGGGCAGCAGCTGCTGAGCTGGGCTTTAGGGCATATTCCTTTGGGGAAAAAAGTCAGAGTTTTGGCTGAGAAATGCCCACGGGGTGAAGGCAGGAAGGACAAGTTCATTCATTTCTCAAGTCAGAACAACAAGGAGGATTTTCTTTTCCCTCTTGACATTGTTTGAAAACCTTACTTGATTCCCCTACAGCTGCTTGGAGCCAAACCCCCAAACCAATCCAATCCCAATAAACAACTCCTCCTTGGATAAATCAGTGTGCAGCCAGGATGGAGAGAAAGCTTTTGGGCAGGATGGAACATGGCTGAGCATTGGATCACCAATTCAAGGAATACCCAGGAGCAAGGGAGTAGGAGCTGGAGCAACGCTGGAAGCCAGCTCTAGGAAACTTCTAATGAAAACTTTATCTGAGACAAGAATGTCACCACATCCTGGCCTTGTCTGTGCCGCAAGAGTCAGCAAACTTCCCCGGGAAGTTTAGCTAGCTGGTCATCAAAACCTCCCCGATATGCCTTGTTTATTAGCAGCTAAACATTAAGCCCTTGGCAAACAGGGATCCTTGAGGCCAGGGACACGTGACTGGGACAAGCCACCCATGGGTGCCAGTGCCAGAACCGGGTGGGAGCTGCTGGTGTGGCTGAGGAGGGAGACACACTACTCCAGGTGGGGGATGGCAGCACCCTGGGGATGCTCAGGGCCCAGGGAGCTCAGGGTCAGGAGGTGGAGGGCTCACCAAAACACTGCTCTTGCCATGGCCCCGCGGAGATGCACCATTCCCCAGGTCAGGAGAAGGATTAAATGGTTTCTCACTGGAGCTGGAGGAAGACTTCTCCACTTCCCAAGATGTGTTGCCCACGGTGCCAGTGCTGCACCAGAAACCCACTGCTCTGCCATGTAAAATTATTCTTTAAGGACACCTGGCTGATCTTGCAAAGCCCATATAAATTTTGTCTCATTTCAGTAATTAGGCCAATTATAGCAAAATGGTGTTTGCAATTCAAGTGAAGGATGGGCTAAAATCTTAACCAGATGCTTTTTCTGTGGCGCCAAAACAAAGTCTGAACAAAGCTCCTTTCCTCTCCCCCTGTGTTAAGTAACCCAAGAGAAACATTCTGAAGGGCTCCAGCACCAGGTGATGGCTTTTTCTGCCACACTTGAAGGGACCCTGACAAACACACAAACAAAGCCTGACCCACTTTAGGAGAATAAGGACTGACTCCAAGAAAGGGAGCTGGGATTTCATTAATGTCCTTAATGTGGCCCCATTAGTGAGTGTCTGCTATGCGCATCCAGGTAAATTTATCTGTCCTCTGTGACACCTGCACTGTGTCCATGTGCAGGGCAGCGGTGCGCTGGGATCCACGCATGCACGAGCACAGGGATACAAGAGCACGAGGATGCACCCAGGGGTGCACCCAGGAATGTACAAACACACAGGGATGCGTGTGCACAGGGATGCGCACATATGTGCTGTCCCACTCCAACACCTTCCCAACATGCCAGGTATGCATCCAGGAGGTCAGGAGAGAAATCCTTGCCTGAGCTGAGCCCTGGCCTCCAGTGCAGGCTCCTGCAGTATTGCTTCAAGGCCACGATTGCATATTGAGAGTGAAACTGCCGCTGCCTCATGTTTTTGGTGGCACGTGTTCAGAGCCTCACTCATTATTTGTAAATAATAGCAGGGACGTTGCTGACTCACCACACTGCAGCGGGAGCCAGCAGGGATCCAGGGCTACTTTTGCCCAGTGGTAACAAGGGCACCTCCCTCTGCAGGCAAAGCTTTCCTCAGGGACACCCCAAATTCACACTCCAAGTTCCTGTCTTGCTCCTGCAAGGTGACTTTTGCCCCTTTGCCCTGGGTGGAAAACAGCCTGGAGCTTTCAAGCCTGGCTGTGGAATGATCTTGTTGGATTCTGCAGGGACTGGTGGCTCCCAGGACTCAGCACCAGGATGCCCCACAGGCACAGAGCTGCCCAATGGAGACGGTGAACTCCAGAGCCACCTGCACCTGGAGCTGGGCCAGGCTGGGGGCTGCGGCTTCTCCAGCTGCGTGTTTTCCTGGATCCATGCTTCTGAGTAGCTGATCTTGCACAAGACGCCCTCAGTGCTCCCTTTGCCCACGCAATTGCCAGGGTGCCTCCCCCAGAGTGGCCTGGGCAAGCCCCTGTGTTTGCTCAGCAGTGGGGTGGCATTGGAGAACATGGTGAGATCACTGGACACTCCCTGTGCCCTTGAATCATCCCCGCTCACCTCCCGAGGCTTGGAGCACCGAAGCACCGGCCTTCATGGCCAGGCCAATGCCCTGCAGTGACACCAAACCTGGTGCTACAGGCAGCCCAGCCAAGCCTGCTGTGCCACTTTTTGTCCCAGGCTCTGTCCTGCACGCTGGGCTGTCCCTGAGGGTGGCATCTCCCCGGCCATGGGATGATGGCCCTCCTCCCATGGCCGCCCAGTTTCCCCAGCAGCCAGCACCTCCAGGAGGCACTGGGGTGCTGTGGATGTCATTGGTGCTGCTTGTTTGGATCTTAAATCTCAATGGCACCTGGGGCACCAGCAGCTCTGGGAGCATGTGGGGGTGAAGGGCTGAATGTTTGGGGCAGCCAGACCTCCAGGGCCTAAATCCCTCTAGTAAAACACAGTTTCAAAGGATGAAGCTTGCCTAATGACCTCCCACTCCCATCAGCACCCCCATGAGAAGACTGAGACACCAGGGCCTGAAATGGTCCCAGGAGTCAAAACAAGGCAGAGCCCGAGACTGAATTCCCATCTGGTCAAAATTAGAGAGATCTTGGCCACGAACCTGAGCAGTTGCAGGATGATCACAGCCATGACCTAACAAAAAGGTGCCCTGACCACAGCCAAAGGCTGGAGCTGTAACTTCTCATTCCTATCACCCCCTCCCAGGTGGTTGCAACCCTGACAACACCTCCCTGACTGAGCAATACAGACTTATCCCACCACAGCAGCTGAGCAAGACTGAAACAGAAAAATTCAGCTGATGATGCAGTGCAGGAGCAGGAGGAAGAGATAAAGTTCAACCTGGTGATAGCGACATAGTAAAAAACGATAACAGAGCTGGTGGCAACAGCACAACCAGCTCCAGATGGTCCAACAGCAAGACGCGGAGCCCAGTGAAATGTCAGACCATCAATATAAAAACATCAAGTCATTGTAAGGAAATAGTGAAAGGCACAAAGTCACCTGGTGCTGAATTAAATAACTGGTGGTAAATACCTCAAAAGTTCCCTTTGGAAGCAGACAAGAGGTACAATCTGTACAGAAATGACAGGAGAAGAAAGAATAACATTGGTATCATAAAGAAACAGGCAATAACAAAAGCGACTCTGGATACGGATTATTTGATCAGCTGGGTTTTAGGATAATGGGTTAATGAAATGTCTGGGTGAGCAATGAATGTACACAGAAAATCAGATGGTTTGGAAACATTCACACTTTTCAGAAACTGCCTGTCCAGCAAGTAAATTGTATAAAGAGCCACAATTAAATTGAGGAACAGGTCGATCATTTGCACTTCAAGTTTATTACCAAATCCAGGGGGAAATTATTCATTTCATTCATCACTAAGTGTCTTTGTTCATGCTTTAGCTGCCTCACATGGAGTTTTCAGAGGTTGCTCATTCAAACCCTTCTGCTGAGGAACTGATAGTGGGTGAAAGAATCCAGAATGAAAATTAGGGAGCACTGCAACCAACCACCAGCTCCTCCTGAGAACCGCAGATGGGCTGACACAGCCCTCCCATCTGAGATGGAGACCCCAACACCACTGCAAAGGGATTTGGAAGGAACTGCACTACAAGGACATAACAAAGGTCACCAAAGTCACCCCCTTGGAACAAAGGTCTAACAGCTTGGAGCTGCATAAGGACAGGTGGAGATTTGGGCACACCAGCACTGCCCCTCACCTGAGGTCAACACTCTTTGCGCACCCACAACACCAAAAATCTCCTCTTCCCTGCCAGACCTGTCAGCTGCTCTCACCTTTCCCCACAGCCCTCACCAGGGATAAGAACACACTGTCATGCTACAGACCATAGTTCTACTGTGCCCTAGTGCGGGATGACACTCATGTGGTGACCATACAGTCTCATTGGACCAATTCAGCAGCATCTCCAGTGGTGGAGGAGCCTATTGAACCTCACCCAGGTGGTGAAACACCTTCGCTGTCCCCTGGACTTGCCATGAGACATGACAAGCCCCAAGGGACAGAGGTGGGTCACCTGGGGGATCTGGAGGACCTGTTCCCACACGGAAGAGAAGGCAAGAGGCAGGGACACACCAGCTAGATAAAGCTGTGTTCCGGTGCTTTGGGAACATGAGACTCCAAATGGGAATGGAAAGGCAAAAAGAAATGCTGATTGACAGCACTTTAGGTACTGAATGATATCTGCATGTTGTCACCTGCTGGAACGACTGCCTGACTCAGCCATCAGAGGCAGGCATCCAGCAGCCCAGCAATTATTGCTGCCCTCCTCCAGAAAGCCAAGGGGAGAATTAAAACCAGCACAGTACTGAGGGAAGTGTGCCCCACGGAGCCTGAATCAACTCTTGTTTTAGAAACAGCCCTTAAAAAGAGGCAGAAATGAACCTCTTGGCTCAGCCCCATCTGAAGGACACAGCATCCTGTGCCTCCTGCTTGGCTCAGTCAAGGGCCATAAATACCACCAGCCTTCCCACAGGGGTCTGCTCAGCGGAACCTGGGCTCCCCCAGGCTCCTTCGCACATTCCAGCATCAGTTCCCGAACCAGGATCTATTCCTGACAGTAGGAACAAAGTGAGCGATTGCATCTGCTATACTTAGAGCAAACAGCCAATACCCCCCATTTAAATGGTTACCAGATTTCTCATTAGATGTATAAATAGCCTCTGTTTGTTTTCAGAAAGAAATTGGTTTAAAAAAGGAAATTGCCTTCCCAGTCCTCCTCAGCGTATAACTGTTGAGCAGGGAGGCCTATTTCAAATGAAAAATTATATTATGCATGTTGTCTAAGCCAAACCAGGAATAAAAGCTCTCAACTGTGGCTGGTATTATCCATGCTGAGATGCTTTGTGTGGGTACAGAGGTTTGAGCACAGTGGCAGAACTTCACTGAAGCAAACTGTGGCTGCTTGGTGCAGAGGGGCATCACCGTCCCTCTCCCAGCCTTGACCACTCACCATCCCGAGCCACCTCTTCCCCCTGCAGGTCAGTCACACCAGAGCTCCATTTCTTCACAGAATCACAGAATGGTTTGGGTTGGAAAGGACCATAAAGATCACCTGCTTCCAATCCCCTGCCATGAGCAGGGACACCATCTGCTAGATCAGGTTGCTTCAAACCTTGTCCAACCTGGCCTTGGACACTTCCAGCGATGGGGCAGCCACAGCTTCTCTGGGCAACCTGTGCCAGTGCCTCACCCTCAGAGGGGAGAATTCTTTCCCAATATTCCATCTAACCCTGCCCTCTGGCAGTGTGAAGCCATTTCCTCCTGTCCTGTCACTCCAGGTCCTTGTCCGAAGTCCATCTCCATCTCTCTTGGAGCCTCTTTAGGCACTGGAAGGGGGTCTAAGGTCTCCCTGTCACCTTCTCTTCTCCAGGTGAACATCCCCTGCTCTCTCATCCTTTTTCCCCTTCTTCTCCCTCTCCCATCTCCACAGCAGTCCCAGCCCTGACATCACTTCTGTTCTTTTTCCAAATTCCTCCAGTCTCCAGCCCACGCTCCCATCCAACACTCCAGCTTGCTTTCCCTCCAACTGATGCTGGCCATGCTTCCTCCTTTGAGGAGCAAGTCTGGTCCCACATAAACATCTGTCCTTATGGCATTTCAAGGACCACATCCCCATCATCGAGCCCATATCGTCCCCATTTGCGTTAAAGTCAAACTGAGGACACCAAATAACAAAACAACATGGTGGAAAGATGGGATATAAGAGATAGCGAAACCCTGCTGTGGTTATTTACACAGGTAATGTAATTTCCCCCTCAGATTTGGATTGAAAGAGAAGGATGTATAGAGACTTGGGACACCGATCCAAGTGCGCTGAGGGGCTGGGAGCCACGCCAGCCCACAGATGGCTCTTGTGATCCCTGGATGGTCACTGGGACACATGGATGTTTTCTGGGACCTCTGGGTGGTTCGTGTGGTCCCTGGATGGCTCCTGGGACACCTGGATGGTTCCTGGCACCCCTTCTCCTCACCCTGCCCTGGGGGTGCGGGACCCCCCAGTCTCTCCTTTCTCCAATCCCCCACCTCCTGTTTGGGGCTCGGATGGGAGATGGGATCACAGGGGGGCACAGGGGGGACCGCTGTGGCGGGGGGTGCAAGGGGGGATCGCTGTGGGCACAGGCGGGATCACTGCGGCGGCATTTGGGGGGCTCACTGTGGGTTTCGAGGGGGGTCACTGGAAGTGTCTGGGGGATCACTGAGGGTCTCAGCGGGATCACAGTGCGGTTGCCGCGCACTGCCGCACTCCCCACGCCCGGTCGCTGCCCACCCAGCTCCAGGCTCGNCGCGGCCGCCCCGCTCGGAGGGTGCTGCCTCACACCAGAGCCCTCGGGGGGCCTGCGTGAGCAGCAAGGCTAAGGGGGCCCCTCGCCAGTGATGTTCTCCCAGTCACAGCATCCTCGGGGATGCGCTGGATAGGGAGTGAGGCAATGGGATGCCCCCTCCAGTGATGCTGACCCTGCTCCCAGCATCCCCAGGATGCTCTGGGTGGGGAGCAGGACAATGGGGTTCCCCCTCCAGTGATGTTCTGCCCACCACAGCATCTGTGGGATGCCCTGGAAAGGGAGCAGAGTTACGGAGTTCCCTCTTTAAGTTGTTTGCTCATCCTTAGCATTCTCAGCATCCTTAGCATCCTCATCATGCCTTGAACAGGGAGCTGGGCTATTGGATCCACCCTCGAGTGATGGTCTCCCAGCCCCCACTTCCCCAGGATGCCCTGAACAGGTAGCAGGGCAATGGGGTCACCCCTCTAGTGATGCTCTCCACCCTCCCAGCATCTCCTCCACCCTTTTTCTTTCAACTGGAGTTCCTGGGAAGAGTGTCAGAGGGAGCTGGCCCAGCCCCAAGTGCATCTCTTCTCTGAGTCGTGCCAGTACCTGGGTGGTGTTGGGGTCACCTGAGCAGTGCAGGTGCTCCCATGGCCCAGGTGCACTGCCCTGTACAGTGTGTCTGGAGCAGGAGCACTGTGTCCGCTGGGTTATTGCTCCAGAGAACTGTACTCTTTGGCTGATAACAGCCTCGGAAAGAACAGGCAGTGCGTCAGGAGTGCAGCCCATTTCTGGGCAGTTGTAAAAAGGAGGATGGCTTCCCCAGTGGGATTTACACTGTTCTCTTCATAGCTCAAGATAAGCCCTGTACAGGTGAAAGGTGCTGGTACAAGGATCCTGAGAACTGACATGTTTCTGGCACAGGTTATCCTCTCCAGAGGGCTCTGCCGTGGAAATCCATCCAGGCAGACTCACCTGGGCATGCTGCGGGGTGAGGCAGTGGGCATGGGAAGCATGAATTGCTGTCTTCCTGCCCTTTCCCTATGCGCTCATTCAGGAGCTGCTTTGTGTCCTCCTGATGTTTCACTTGGAGCAGGCATGTCTGAAGGGTGAGGGAGGTTCATCCTTAAAGGCTCTGCGGCCCAAGCAGCCCAATCCATGGGAATGAACGCCCTCAACACACCGGTCCAGAATGGGCATGAGAACACAAATCTTGTGATTTCACTCAGTTTCCCCATTGTGCTAGGTGTAGGCCATCAAGTTACCCCCTGACCTTGATTCTCCTAATCTGTGCAGACCACAGAGTGAGGCTAAATCCCATGCCAAGTATGTGCATGTCCATCAGCAAAGTGGGCAGTAGCCACGGGCTGAGACCTCCCAGATTGTGATGTGTCACTGATCAGGTCGTAGTGACTCACAAATGACAGTCCCGGGGATATCTTGTGCCCTGTCCCACCGAGCCACCCACTCCTGCTGCCCAGCTACCTCCCTTGGCTTCACGCGTGGCATTTCCCCGGCAGCTCGAGCCGACACAGGTGCTGAACAGTGTGGCAGAAAGGTGGCACCGCAGCGGCCAGCGGTGGGGTGTTGTGCCTCCTGTCCCTGACAGATGGCAAACGGGCTGTCCTCTAACACTGCCTCGAGTGGCAGAGCCCAGCCCTGCTGTTCTGACACTGACTCAGCCATGAAGACACATCTCCAAGGTGACTCTGTGCTCCGGAGCGAGGATGTATCGCGTAAATTTGCTGACATTCAAGGACGGGTGCTGTTTCCTGTTGTTTGGGTCTGGAGAAAGTTTTCCTAAACAGGGTCTGCTGACATTTTCAGCCTTGTACAATCAGTGGCATCACTGCTGAGGTCCCGCTGTGTGGCTCCACTGATGGTGGGTTGTGCTGGTGTGGTGAAGAACACTGTGCCTTAAGGCAGGTTTTGTGCCTGGTCCATCAGCACGGGCTGTGGTGTTGAATGCTGTGTCAGTGCAGGCAGCTGCAGGCTCTTCCCACACCTCAGTCCCACCTCTCCATGCCTCCAAACAGGGAATGCTTCAGTGGCTTGATCCAGCAGGAAAACCACCCATCAGGAAAAAGACCCCACCATGCCTAAAATATTTATCCCTTTGGATCAACCAGGCAACAGGCAACTGTCAGTTCTCTTTGTGTGGGGAAGGGAATGAGATGTGGGGAGGACATCCCTGTCAAAGCCAGCCTGCAGCTGTGGCCCATTAAAGGCAGTGTCACCCCATCCTTGCCCAGATGTGCCGTGGGGTTGGCTGCGTGTGTGTGCCTGTGTTTTTCCACTGCCAACCTGGCCCTGAGTGCCTGCATAATGGGGAGACATTATGGTACCAGCTGCAGTTTTATTTAGAAGGCAATAATGAATATTTTGTTCCAACAGGCTTTTGAAGCAAGCGGCGGCCATCTGCTTAAAAGTTTTGCTCTCAGCCATGTCACGATTCCCCAAAGTTATAATCGAGCACCTCTCTGCCCTGGTCATGCCAAGCACATTTATTTTTAGGTCTGGCTATTGAACAGGCTCCCAGTTTTTCAAAGACCATTAGAATCCCACTCTCCCTATTAACAGGCGGCCTGGAAGCGGGGACTTGCTTTTGCCTGGAATCAGTAAAACTTCTTGCTGGTGCTAACAAAGCTGAGTCAGATACTAATGAGGGTTCAAGGGCAGACGCTGCCTCAGACAACACTGAGCCTTGAAAAGCACAGAGCTGGCTGCAGAGCCAATTCTGCTGCTCTTAGAAAAACCAACCAAAAAAACCAAAAAACCCCCACTGCTTCTCTTTTATTAAGTATAAATCCCCAGAGACTCCTTTTAAAGCTCCAAAGTACCATTTTCTGTGCCTTTGGACACTCTCTGACACCTTGTGGAACAGTTTCTGTTTTCTGCTGTCAAGCTGTTTGACTGCATTGATTTTTTTGTGTTACAGCAGCAACAGGTCACGGGTGAGACTGAGATCTTTCTTTCCAGGTGACTACATACAACACATATGCAATCTTACCTTCCCCAAAGAGAGGTACAGGAGTTCAGAGGGAGAATTTAGCCTGCTCCAGGGTGATGTTTGAAAGCTGCAGAGCTGCTCCTAACCTGATTAATGCATCCTGAGGTGACAGGATTGTGTGCTGGAAATTTGCAGGAGACCAATTTGCCCCTAAGCTACCCAGCCTTTATATCCATCTGTGTCCTTCTATTGGGATAGGTGAATCAGGTGTGTGTAGCTGGATACCAAGAGCAATTTCCCAGTGAATTCCAGTTTAAACCCTGGTTGTATTGGAAATTACAGCGTTTTCAATAGGAGAATTCACAGTGTCTCAATTTTCTCTCCTCTGCAGCATGGACAAGGACAGCCAGGATGTTCACCAGGTACTGAATGAGCTCAAGAACAAGTTCCAGGAGATGAGGAAGCTGATCAGCTCCATGCCTGGCATCGGGGTGAGCCCAGAGCAGCAGCAGCAGCAGCTGCAGAACCTGCGGGAGCAGGTCCGGACCAAAAACGAGCTGCTGCAGAAGTACAAGAGCCTTTGCATGTTTGAAATCCCCAAGGAGTAGGAAAGGCACAGCTCCACTCTCCAGGTCTGAGATACCTCCTCTTCAGGCTGAACAGGGTGGCAGAAGTTGACTTTCCTTCCTTTGGGTTTTGTGGTTACAGAGCTGTGGCGTTGTGCCTGTGTGGGCCGTGGGGGTGTGACACCGAGCCGGGACACCGTGTGCTCTCCTGGGACGATGGCAGGGGCACCTTCCCTTGATCTGCTGCAGGACTGTGCACTAATGTATCCCATCTCCTGTTTTCCCTCGGGGTGGGGTTCTTCTTTTTTACATTCAAACAAACAGGAGACATTTTGCTTTCTCCTCGCTAAGGGTCAAAGTCCCTGCTGGTGAAAAAGGGAGCATTTCTGCCATTTTTTTTTTGTGCTTCAAAATGGCCAAACATCAGAAGGGAACATAAGAGGGAAGCACGAACTGTTTGGCGCTGCTCCTGGAAAGAGTCTCTGGTACACTTTCCATTCCCTGTGTGTTGGAAGAGGAGTGATTGGTTTCAGTTACTTCTGTACTTTTCTTTATAAACAATTGGTGGTTGTGTTTGAGATGAGTCAAATAAAGATTTATAAATTCCGAACTGCCCCTCTTGTGTGTTCACTGAGTGGATGTGGGCAGAGCAGGCGCAGGATATTGGCAGCACACGGGATCCTGGGCCCAGCTCCAATGTCTTTCCCTCTTAAAACACAGGAAGAGCAAGAATTAAAACAAAGGGCATAAATGATAAAAGCTTTTAGTTATTCCATACTAAAGTCATTTAGTAGCCTGACTAAAGTCAGGCTCAACAGGAGAGGTAGCTTCCACATCCAGGGGCTTCCCACAACCACAAACATTTGGGCAGCTTGAACAGGTAATTCTCAGTGGGAGCTGGGAGGGTTGCAACTCACCTGCTGCTCAGAGATTTACTCTGTCCCCACGGGGATACTGTACTAGTACTTTCTTTGGGAAGGTGCCAGTGTGTAAACTCTGAGTAAAGCAGAACACCGAGATAAACAAAGCACAATGTACACATTTTTTATTGCTGAAATCGCCTTTCCACCCGCCATTGCCTGTCCCAGCTCAATAAATTCCTGCGTCTCATGCCTGGACGATGTTTTCCATTCTTTTGCCAGTTGCTGTTCCTGTGAAATCAGACATAGGCAGAGCTGGAAGGAGCAACTTATTGCCAAAGAAATGTCTGGCACTTAGCTCAGGAACAAGTTAACTCTGTCAACTTGAATCCAAGTTTCAAGCGAAAGTGAGGTGGTTTGCTTTGCAGTTTCGCTCCTCCACCGTTGTTTTGTGGCTTCAGTGTGATTTTTTTTTGCCATTAATATGTGCTAAACACAGATCTGTGCTGCTGCATGAGTGGGGAGCAGGGGTTGAAAATGAGCTAGAGGAGAAGCTGGAGCTGGGAAAAGCTTTCTTTGAAGAGTGATCCTGTTTGCCTTTCACTTCTAGCAATGATTACTGCAACTTGTTACTGGGAAGAGATTAAAAACCATCAGATGTAAAGGTGACCTTTTGAGCAAAGTACTTCCTTTACTCATATTGCAAAGTAAAAACAATATCCCAGCTGGGGTGCCAATGAATCAGTCTGTGTTGACATCATTACCGTGTGCTTAGTTAATCGAGAAAGAGCATGAAACACAATCAGCTCTTTATAACGAAGTGATGTCAGTCTGCGGGGTGGCTGCAGGCAGTGACATGCCACTGCCCGGCGTGTCATGGGGCTGGCAGCACCGTCACTCGGCGTAGTGGAGTGAGGAAAGAGTGCTGGCTCAGTGACCCGCTGGAGTGAGTAACTCCCTGCGTGGCCCCTCGTTACCCTGTGTGGCAAAACCCCAGTGGCTTGCAGAGGCGGGAACCTTTGCACCGGGAGCTGGAGAAAATGGGGCAGCACAGGGCTCCAGTGAGAGGCTGGTTTTGCCACCTCACAGCGCAGGCCTTTTGTTTAACAGGCTTTGCTATGGGATAGGGCAAGGAAGCAAAGACAAACCCACAGGTGGCATTTTTGAAAAGATTTTATTAATTTGTAGAAAAAATAAAACATCAAGTTTCACCCACGGTAGAAACACTTGAAGATTTTCTTTTTTTGTTCATGTCAATGACAAACAATACCTACATAAAGTGCCTATTATTTTATTTTGTAAAACCCTTCCCGCTCCCCCCACCCTCCCCAAATCTTGCAAATCAAACAAGACAAATGTAAACAAGAGTCAGTTTTTTGGTCCATCGGGGCTGTAACTCTGCAATGTCTTTGCAACAGCTTAGGAGTGTCTTCCGCATGTGTTTTGCAGACACAGATGAACACATAACACACAGCCAGAGTCCGTGCACAGCTTCTCAAGTTGAAAAAAAAAAACAACCAACCCCAAAGCCCCAAGCAGGTGTTGGCAGGCCCCTGCCCTCCCTCCTGAGGGCAGTGCCCAAGGCTGGGTGGTTTGGGAGGGAAAGAAACACCAAGGTCTGTGCCCTCCACACTTATCCTCCCACCTGGCTGCCCAGCAGCTCATGCTTTCCCTGTCTCTTTGCCCAGAGGAGGAGGCTGTTCCCAGTGACATCTCCTCCTGCCCTCCAAAGCCTCCCCCTTCGCATCCCTCGCTCCCAAAATGCACCCTCAAGGAGGGAGACGATGAAAGCGGGAGGAGGGAGGCTGGGGGAGAGGTGATGCCCTCTCTGCCCGGGTGGGCACCTGCCCAAAGTCAATTCAGAAATGAGCATCTTTCCCTCCTCCTTTCCTTCTTCCTTTCCTTCCTTCCTTCCCAGGGCGAGCGAGGGCTCCTAGCTGATCACGCAGCGATCCTTCTCCTTGCCGTGCCCGCCACCGATGGCTTTCTCCCGGATGTACATGAGGTCGCTGTGCACGCTGGGCCGCCGGGCGAAGGGGGCCACGATGCCGTACGCCTCCTCCGAGCTGCCCCGGCCCCCCTCCTTCAGCAGCTTTTTGCCTTTCAGCGCCTTCTTGTGCAGGATGTCGCAGTACTGGACCGAGACCTTGCGGTGCAGGTCAGGGCTCATCTCGCTGGGCAGCTTGGCCATGGCGAAGAGCGCCTGGAACATCTGGTCCAGGCTGCTGTTCCTCTTGGCCGAGATCTCGAAGTAGGCGCATTTTTTGGGGTCCCCTCCCACCAGCTGCTCGATCTCCCGGGGCTGCACCTCCCGGTAAAAGTCCCGGTCGCCCTTGTTGCCGCAGATGACCAGGGGCACCTCTATGTTCTCCTTGGTTTTGTTCTTCAGGCACGACTTGGTCTCCAGGATTTGCTGCTTCAGGCGCTGCACCTCCTCAAAGGAGTCTCGATTGTCCAGGCTGAACACAAGGATGAACACATCTCCTGGGGACAAAGAGGGAACATGAGGCCGTTGCAGGGACAGGGAGACACAGAGACCCACTCCTGAGCCAAACAGACTTGGAGAAGGAAGGACCAGGCAGCACCTGGGTCCTGCATCCTCCAGTCCACCAAGAAGAGCTCCCCATCCACTTGAACATGCAAAATCCTACCTCCTTCCTCCCAGGACTGGAAAAACATCCCCAAACTGAGCAGGAATCTGGCAGAGGGACCCTCTGAAAAGTACCTGTGAGGATGGAGAGGCGGCGCATGGCTGGGAAGGGGTGGTTGCCCGATGTGTCCAGGATGTCGAGCTGGTACACCTCACCACGGATGCTGTAGAACTTGCGGTGGAAATCCTCGATGGTGGGCGTGTATTGCTCCTCAAAGCGGCCGGTGAGGAAGCGGGAGACGATGGCCGTCTTGCCCACCTTGGAGGAGCCCAGGATGACCATGCGGTAGCAGTTCTTGGCGGGGATGCTCAGCTCGGCCTCGCTGGGACACATCTTCTTGATCATCGCTGCCAGTTTCATTGACGCCGGCAAAAGTGCAGCTTGCGCCGAGAAGGAGAGGAGGAGAAGGAGGAATGCGCTGCCTGCCCGGCTGCTCAGCCCCTCTTCCCTCTCAGGAAGGGTCGGTGTGAGCTCTGCACGGCGGCCGCCGCGTTATATGGAGCC
>WEIT01005703.1:621454-671023 GCA_013389985.1 Dryoscopus gambensis
CGGGCCGCGCACACCGCTCCCGTCCGCAGCCCCGTTCGCACTCCTGGGGCTCGGCTGCCTGGTCCCTTTCACAGCCCGGTTGGGGCTCCGGGTGCTTGGCACCCCTGTCCCGTCCGCAGTCCCGTTCGCAGTCCTGCCGCTGCGCAGCCCGGTCCCGTTCCCTCCCCGGTTCTCACTTCCGGAGGTGCACGGCCAGATCCCGTTCCCATCCCGGTTCGCGCTCCCGGAGATGCACAGCCCGGTCCCGTTCGCAGCCCCGTTTGAACTCCCGGTGCTTCGAGCTCCCGCTCGCAGAGCTGCTCACACTCCCGGTCCCTTTCACAGTCCCGCTTGCAAACAGATCTCTCTGCATCTCAGCACGGGCTCCCTGTGCTTTGTATCTGTCCCGTTCTCAGCCCGATGCGGGCTCCCGGCTCCCCGCAGCCGGCTCGGGGCTCCCGGGGCTCGGGGAGTGGGGTCACCCCGAGCTGCAGGAACCGCGGGCGGGGCTGCAGAGGGTCCCACGCCACTCCCCGCCGTGGTTTTGCTCCGTTTACACTTGCCCGGTGCAAATGCCCGAAAGACGGGCGAAAAGACCCCGTCCGGTGCGAGCCCCGGTGAAGGGGGCCGGGAGCAGAAAGAAGTCTCGGTCCCACCGGGGGCTGCAGCGCGGGCTGGGGGCTGCGCGGTGCCCCCTTGACGGAGGCTCTTAGGACGGCGGCTCTCTCTTGACCCCGACCTCGACCCTGATCCCGGTGCCGGCGCTGAGTGGTGCCGCTGCAGCGCCGGTTCTCCCCGCTAGGGGACAGGCGAGAGTCCGACCGGCGGCAGCGCGTGCAGGGCCGGGAAGGGTAATGGGAACGGGAACGGGAATGGTGCCGTACTGGGAGAACTGGGAATGGTCAGCCTAGAAAAGAGAAGGCTCCAGGGAGACCTTAGAGCCCCTTCCAGTTCCTAAAGGGGCTCCAAGAGAGATTCAGAAGGACTGTGGACAAGGGCCTGGAGTGACAGGACAGGAGGGAATGGCTTCACACTAACAGATGGCAGAATTAGGTGGGATATTGGGAAGAAATTCTTCCCTCTGAGGGTGGTGAGGCACTGGCAGAGGTTGCCCAGAGAAGCTGCACCCATTGCTGGAAGTGTCCAAGGCCATGTTGGATGGGACTTGGAGTAACCTGGTCTAGTGGAAGCTGTTGCTGCCCACAGCAGGGGGTGGAACAAGATGAGCTTTAAGGTCCCTTCCAACACAGACTGTTCTATGAGAAAAATAAAATTAAAAAGAACATATTGAAAAAAAACCCACCAACCAAAAAATCTTAGCAAAAGGTGATGCCTCCCTGTAAGACAGAGAGGGACCTCAGGGAGAGCCAGAACACACAGACTGGGGCAGAGTGGTGCCTTTCATCAGCACCACTTAGGAAATGGATGGTGCTGAGCTTCTCCTTCTCCCTGAGTGTGGTCTCATGCTTGGATATTAATTTAAACACTCTCGGAAGGCTTACGGAGGAACTGTGGTTGTCAGTGGGGCGGAAGGGAGCAGCAACTTAAACAGCCCTGTACAGCCCCATCCCTGCCTGCAGGGAAACATCCTGCCCGGAGGCACAAGGACACTTGGAGGAGAGAAAGTGGGACAGTTTCCTGTGTGTATTCATCTGTGTGTGAGACAGCAAAGAAGTTTAATAGCCGAACACAAAGCCCAAATGTATCACCCCAAATAACAAAAAGACCATTTAATTGAAGCGGTTGATGGAAAACAACAGGGGGAATAGGAAGTGGCAACCTCTGGAGGACAGACAAATCGAATATCTCGATCAGCATTTATTGTTGGCCGTACAACTATTAATAGAGTCAGGAACAGGTAAAAATAGCCTGCTTGAAATCTGCTCCTGGCTGACAGGAAAAAAATCCATTTGCTCCTTCGAAACAGTTCTTTGGGCAGAGCATGCCAGGAGACAGATGTGCACTGGGATCCTGTGGGCTTGGTGGAGTGGGACCAGAGCCAGGGACCCCCTGACAGCGAGGGCAGGACATCAGGGACTCAGGGTGGGTGGAGGAGAGCCAGTGGTGGTGGGAGCTCCCAGAAAAGAGGATGTGGGCACTGTCTGTGCCACCCCAGAGCCCAGCTCCTCACGGAGTCACGCAGAGCCCAAGCAGAGAACATTACACAGCATTATCTGAGTCCTCCCAGGCTCATCTAGAAACTCATCTCCTGTAGGAGCAAAGCACATTTGCTGGGAGACGCTGCCAGTGATTGATGATAAAGGATCCACCTCGCTGCAAGGCAAAGCCTTCCCACGGTTATGACTCTTTTACAAATCACCACCTATTTCTGACCTGACTGCAAATAGCCCAAGGCTTAAGCAGAGGCAGGTAAAAGGGCATTTCCCCCATGGCTGCTGGAGTTCACCCCTGCTATTTGTGGGATGTTTTGCTCCTTGTCTGGTTTTGGAGGATAGAGGCTCTTTCATGCAGCAGCTCAGCACAGCCGGAGCCGCAGGCAGGATGCTCTGCACAAACCCCAGCGACACCTTTAATGGAATCACCTTCAGCACAGATCAGTCCTTCTTTTCTTGCTGTTTCCCTCCCTATTTTCACCCTCCTCAGTTTACCAGCCACCTGCCAACCAGCAAAACCCACCCTGTGTCTGCGAGCAAGTGGCTGAGGAAAGGAAATTCCACGAAAGTCACACAAACATCCCGGCGACAGAACATGTGGCTCCCCAGGGCCTGGCTTGGACGAACTGTGCAGCAGCAAAACAGAGCTCACAGCAGCAGCACCACGGCAAAAATGTAGGAAGCAAAATGTTCCAGGAAGCAGGAGCGGCACCGGGGTGCCCAGCACAGGGGCAGGCGAGCAGGGGATACTTGGAAAAGGACAATTACATCAGAACATGAGTTTGGTTTCTGAGTGTGCTGCAGAGCTGGGAAGGATCATCCCCCCGGGGCCGGGCTGGCCTCGGTTCATGGCCGGGTCCTGCGGGTCCAAGCAGTGAAACAGGACTGGAAGAGCCATTTGTGCCGTTCCCACCTGGCACGTGCAGACCCTGCCGCTCTCCCGGGCCGCGGAGAGGAGCACATCCCACATGAGCTCCTTAGCACTGCCGTAGAGATGCTTCACATCCTACCAAGGGCTCATCCCCTCTGCAGCAGCACACAGCATTCCCTGGCTCTGGAGCAAGTACTCACATGGAACCAAGCCTGCTCTCCAGCCCAGCTCTCCTGGCTCCCCAGTTCTTGCTGTTCTCCCTCAGGACTGTCCCTTGGACAGGGGCCCTCTCCCTGGGGGGTGTACAGTGAGCTGGTGTCCAGCTTCTTACCCCGCTCCCAAAGAACCATTGTGGGCTGTGCATTTCCCAGCAGCTGCTGCTGAACAGCAGGGACTTGTGGGACCCCAAATCCTGCCCTGGCTGCTCCCCTGGGATGGGAGAAGAAATGAATGGCCAGAGGAAGAAGGGAGCAGCTGGGTAGGGAAGGGAAGGGAGGCTTTAGACATAGTTCTTGCTTGTCCCCCTGAGGAAAAGCATCTGATTAAATCAAGATGCAGCATTCAGGGTTGCTATTCATTCCCTATATTATTAGCTTGTCTCATTTTATTAAATCTCTTTAAGGCTTTTCAGAAGAAGCACGTAATTCCCAACATATAATTTTTCCCAGATGAGATATGATGCAGAAGCTGCTCCTTCTCTGGGGATGGGGGGGTGGCTTTATTTGTTTCCTTCCCCCATCCCCTGCTTCTTTAGCAACACTTTTCATGTCTCTTGATTCCTTTTAGCACTTGGGATTTGATTAACAGAGAGTCTGAAAGCCTGAGGTGTGTCCCAAATCCCCAGTTCCTGGAGTTATCCAGGCAAGGGGTGGCAAGAGGTCCCTCGGAGACATCATCCCTGTGCCCAGCGTGATGCAGGTCCAAGCCAGGAGCACCCTGGAAATCCCCTGCTCCCAGTTTCCACCTCCTTTCATCCCATCCTCTCGCCCACATTTCACTCAGGTGCAGCAGCATCCTGCCAGCATGAACAAAGGTGTCTCCATGTCCTGGATGTGTCCCCAAACTTCAGCACCTTCTGCTCCCTTCCAAAGAACAGTCTTTCCTTCAGCTTCTCTGGGATTAAGAGAGAAATGTCACCTGTAACCGGAGACAGGCAGCAACTGGGCTTGGAGTACAAGGCACAGGGGGAGGGAGGCTTGCTGACCCCAGTGGATGCATTGCTGCGGATTTCAGGAAGGTTCCCATGGATATAGCGATGGTTGGCAGGGTTAGCGGGACAGAAATTAAAGCCCAGGAGGAGGCAGGGAGCCAGGTGGGCAGTGCCAGACAGGAGCTGGCAGAGGGAAGGGTGGCAGTGCTGAGGGCTCGGAGCCTGGAGATGTTTCCTGTCAGGTCCCACATCTGCTCCTGTGGGCCCAGAGGGGCTGAGGCCAGCGCAGGGGTGAAGAGGTTGGGATTTGGGAGAGTTGAGCTGGGCAAAGGCTGAGCCAGTGCCCAAACCCAGGACCCTCAAGGCTCCCATCCCAGCAGGCAGAGCCTGGCCCCGACATCTTCCCAGGAGTCCGGCGGCTCTGAGCCCTCCTGCGACCCTGCTGGGAAAGGAGCCGCGCTCCGTAAACAGCTCCTCTGCGAAGAAAACGCAACATGGAAAAAGCAGCACATTCCTACCATTTTTTTCCTTTGAAATAGGATCCAAGGAGGATGCGGCTCACCGGGCTGTCTCGGGGCGGCTTTTGAGTGCGAAAATTAAAGAAAACAGCCTCCTAATTTGTCCTCTGCCTCATGGCGGGAGCTCCGTGCGTAAGGACCCCCGGAGCGAGGGTGGAAATGGGCTGGGCTGGATGGAGTCTTCTCTGCCCTGTCCCTGATGGGGGTGATGCCATGGGCAGGGGGACAGTGATCATGGGGTGGTGCTGCTGCTGCTCTCTTGGCACTGAGGGGGATTTCAAAGCTTTCCCTGGACATCCATGAGTTGGGAACTGCCTGTATCGCAGATCCTGAGCATGGGCCGGCCAGGAGTGCCCATGCGGCTCAGCCCCAGGATCCCCATCCTGCCCCAGGCATTTGTTTGGGCTCCAGCACTGGGAGTTTCCCACATGGGAATAGTTTCCCACCAGGGCATTCTCCCCATTGCTTTGTGACCATTTAAAGTCCACACTGTTTTCCCTGAACAACAGGGATAGAGCAGACTGGTTTATTCCCCTGTAAAGATAAATTCTGTCATGTCCCCTGTCCACCTCTCTGAATTTTGGGCGGTGCCCAAACTGCCTCTGAAGCTCAAAGCTCATCTTTGCTTTTACATCAAATCCCAATTGCTGGCAAAAAAGCCAAGGCTCTGCCTCGGTGTTGGGATGGGTTTGGGAGCCCCCGCCAGAGCCCTGAGCCCCCCATTTCCTGCCATCTTCTCAAACAGCCAAAGGGCAGCCTCGGCAAGCAGGAGCCCGGCAGGAATGGTGAATTCCCAGTGCTGCCAGTGCCGCACGTGCTGCCCGGATTGCGCCACGTGTTTATTCTCTGCGCTTGTTTGCCACGTAAGGGCCGGCGCCTGTCCCTCCCCTGGGGCAAGGCAGCACAGCTTCCCTGGGCGAGAGCTAACACAGGCACGGGGTTATGGGCGGTCACAACGGAGGGAAGGGCCTTTGGGAATGTGTCCCTGCTTCTGGATGTCACCACCGCCAGGGAAAGGACCACAGGATGCAGCCTGCACCTCCCAGGTGTTCCTGGATAAAGCATCCTGTGAGCGTGGACCCGGCCCCGCATCCCTGTTGCTGGGGTGTTTATTGTGCAGATGATCCCCTCATCCCAAGGAATCCATGGAAGGGAGGTGTGTGTGGGGGAGCCATGCAAGCAACCACGCAGAGAAAACTTCCATGAAGGTGGGCACAGAGCTTACGTGGTGGGATGGGGGGACCTGAGGCAGCACAGAGTGATGGCCTTGGTGACCCAGCTGTCCCTGCCAGGTAGGAGTTGAGATTTAACTAGCTTCTCCTCTCCCGGTGTTTGCTCTGGAGAAATATCCCAAACTTCAAAGGAAGCGTTATCTGTGGCGTCAGCACACAGCATCATGTGAGCCCATTCCCAAGGCTGCAAACAACCCCCCCTGCCAAGCTCCTGTGGGCCCGGAAAGCCCCATGCTGTATTTTGAAGGCATGAAGCTATGAAAATGGCCCCATGACCCCATTTCCAGGGACCCCATTTGGCCCTTGATGTCTCTGTAAGAGCCAGAGCGATGTGCCTGCCTGTGCTGGGGCTGCAGCCGGCTGGTCCTGGGGGTCCCAGGTGAAGGTCTCTCCTTTGGAAGCAGCAGGGCTCACGTTCTGACCCAGGGGATGTGAGATCCATCCCTGCATCCATGCAGGACATGTCCCAGCTGGAGCCAGGAAGTGGGGAAACAGCTGGGACACCACCAGCACTTTGTGCTCAGCCTGAAGGCTTCACCCCCTCCCTGTGTAATCTCAAATTCTTGGAAATATTAGGCAATTGGAGAGGAATCACTTTTTTTTTCATCATAACCAAGTAGAGTTCCCTAATCCCTTGCTGTTAAGTAACATAAAACAACATAGATAATGGTGTCTCTGTGTTTCCCTCCCTGCAGCCCCGGGGAGCAGCACAGCATCACCTGGCACTGGTCCTAGCCAGGGCCACCCCCTGCCCCAGGGAGAAAGGTGGGCTCAGATTCCATGAGAGGGCTGGAACATCACCTTGCAGCTCCTCACCTTCCCTCTTCAGGGAGGAGAGCAGACGCCTCTAAAATATCAAACTCCAACTTTATGGCAGCCAGAACCCGTTCTGTGAAGGCAGAGACATTTAATCCGTGCTGGCTGCTGCGGGAAGAACTACTAAAACCAGGGATGTGTCTGGCATAGGCCCAGAAAAAAACCGTGTGCAATGCAAAGCTGCCACAGAATGGCTGGGAAGAGGGAAGGGCTGGAAATGGCAGATCAAGGGGGAAGGAGTCTCTGAAGCCAGTCCCAGCACAGCACCAAATCCCTGTGCTCATGGGATGCTGTGGGCATGGGATGGGAAGCAGCTCCACCGCTGGGGTTTATGGTGACAGACACACATTTTAGGAGGCTGATACTGGCTGGGGAGGGGAATGGTACAACTGGGGTCCCATCTGGCCTTGCAGAGGGGACTGGGAAAGGCACACGTGGTCCCCAGACCGGGAATGAGACAGCACAAATACAGCCCTCGCTGTGTTCTCATTAGGAATAATTCTTCCCGTATGAGCATGTGCTTCTTCAGTAAATACTGATTTCACTTATCAACAAATCCAAGTTTATTGACATCAGAGACTTTGAACCATGACTGGCAGCTCTGACACAAATTGTCTGAATAATGCAATGTATCCTCTCCTCGATGGTTGCTATGGGTACTGGGCCGGTTTAGCCTCTGTCTATAAACATTAGCTGTGATGGGGATGTGGAAACTTATCTAAAAATAAAATACTATGCCCAAATCTTTGAGAGGAAGGTTGTTGAGATGGCAATAAAAAAAAAAAAAATCTATGTGTAATGGTTCTGAAGTGATGAAACACAAACACAGCATTTGTGAGCCCTTCCGGAGGAAATGGAGGCCGGACTGAAAAGAGACCAACACGTTTAATTCTGCTGAGCGATGCCCGGAGGGTGAATTAATTACGACATGCAAAAGCAAAAGGAAATGGAACCGTTTCATGGAGGTGACACTGAGAAGAGGGAGGACCCTCTGTGGAGGGGATGATGTGAGGCTGCGATGTGGCCCCGCGTCCCAGTGCCCGTGTGGGAGCCGGCAGCAGCGCAGCTCCCTCCCTTCTCCAGCACCTGCTCGCCTGGTCATTCACAGTTTATTTCTCAAACTGTTCTGGGAATCTGTGAAAACAGAGCCCGGGGCTGCAGCATCACCTCTGGAGTCTTTCTGTTCAAGGCAGGATCCAGCGCTGAGAAATTTTGGGACATGCTGAGGCTGGTGGCAGGGGTGGAGCGGCACATCTGTACCCAGCTGCTGCACAGTGCAGAAGGCAGAAACAAATCTTTCCCTCCCTCCCTCCCTCCCTCCCGCCCACCCACTGCCCCTGCGAGGCAGTGAAAAACAGCTGCAAGGCACTGGGTGGTGGGAAAGGCAGCAGGACCCTCATGTGGACCCGGTGAAAAGGAGGGGCTGGGGCATCAACATGGCCAAGGGTGGGATATCTGTGAGGTGCAGATAGGGATTGACTCTTCCCCTGGGTCTTCTCCATGCTGGGGCTTCCCCACGGGACAGCTGCCATTCCTCCACCCCCTGGGCTGAGGCTTAGGCGGTACATTCACATCCCTGTGCTTTTCAGTCACTTTTCTCAGAGCCTTTGCAACAGTGCGGGGACGCTGCAGGGCTCTGCACGGGTGGGGAACTGCAGATCTGGATGGGGAGGATCCTTTCCCAAAAAAGAGGGGGTTGGTTGTTGGGTTTGCAGCAGGTTTTGCTGTTGTTGAGCTCACAGCAGATTCCCTTGCTCCTTCCCCAGCTGTGTTTGAATCCTCAGGGGTTCCCGAGCCCTCTCCATTGCTGCACCCAAGCTTTGTCTGCCTCCTGTGGCTCTCAGGCAGCACCTTCAGAGGATCTTCAGGATCAGCTGGAGCCGGTGCTTCCATATGTTCAGAGCTCACTTATGAAAGGCCCCCAGTGTCTCCATCATTACTCTGCTTTCCCTCCAGTCCAAAAGACATTCCTTCCTCCCTGCAGATCTCCAGGATTCGGTGTGGGAGAAGAGGTGGGGAGGCCCCGCACTGTGTCACTCCTGGGAGAGCATCGGGAGCTGCAGTGACCTGGACAGAGACCTGGGGACAGGGACCTCCATCTCCCATGGGCTGTGGCAAGGAGCTGCCACCACGCTCAGGCTGTTCCTCTGATCACTTCCAGTGCTGCAGGGAGCTCAGTCGGCTCATTAAGGGTTGCTGGGCTAATTACTAGGATACATCTCAGTAGGAAAATGGGCAAATTGGACAGTGTGGGGACCGGAGAGGCACGAGGTACCCGAGAGAGTGGTCTGCAAAAGACAAAGGGACAGGAGTCCATGGGGACCTCACTGGTGCCACAGCAGCTCTGTCAGAGCTGCCAAAACCTCAGCAGTGCCATGGGATCATCCCAACTCGCCAACAACCAGCAGGCAAATGCACTGGGAGTTCCAGGATGGCAATGAACCCCCGGGAAAGGAGCCTGGCCAGGAGCTTGTGCTTTTGCAGAAGCCTTTGGCCCCCCCCAACAAGCCTGGGCTGAGGTTTTAGGGTGAGCCCACTGGCAGAAATGTTCCTGGCTCAGGCAAGGAGTAGCTGGAGCAGGGATGCCCAATTTCCCTGAGGGATGAGCGGGCACACATGCCCTCTCACACCATCCCTGCCACTCTCTGGAGCACCTGCCACAGCCAATAGTTGTTCTTTTCTGCCTGATTCAGATTAAGCCTGGAGCCTCGAAGCTTCCCAGCAATTTTCCCTCGCACTGATTCTCAAGTGTATAATCAAAACAATTTGGGGGCTGCTGGTCGGGTGCCAGGAGGCGGACACAACTGCTGCTGTGAAAAGCCTCTCTGCCTGGGATTTTGCAGAGGCTTGAAGCTCAAATGCTTTGAAAAGTGTGGGAAGGGCTCCGGAGGAGCTGGGGAAGGCAGGACTGGGCAGGGGTGCTTGTTGGTGGGGGAGCCCAGCAAAGCAGTCCCTGAAATGCCCATCAGCAAACGTACCTGGGGCTACTTGCTCTTCACTCCCTTCTGCTTCTGCCGATAGATTTCCTCTGTGAAAGGCCTGCAGTTGGGAGGACGGGAATTTGGGGAGAGAGGGGGCAGAGACAAAAGACAGGGGCAAAAGAAGGGAGGAAAAATTAAAATCAAGACTAGTGAGTGCTCTCCTCTGTCCTTTACAGGTTGGCACAGCCTGACTATTCCCGTGCCATGGCAATCCTGGTCTCAGCCTCTCTGGACTGTGGAGCAGCTACAGAACCATCCCTGTGCTGAGCAGGACGAGGCTCAGCACACACCCAGACTACCCCTCATGCAGACCGTGGCTCTCTGCATCTCCTCCTCCCCTGCAAATAAAAAAGACCTTTCACTGCTGAAGTACAACTGCTACTTCTGGGAGTTATTCTGTGCTGCTCCATCCTGTGCTGCTGGCTGGGCTATTGTGGTGCAAAACAGCAGAGAAGCCCATCCAAGGAACTACAAAATGCAGGTGCTTCTTGCAGGGGCTCTTCTGAAGACACAATGAGTCCTCTCACTGCCTTCCTTATTGTTCTTCTATAGACAGAATCTGGCACCCAAAAGGAAAAAAGGTCTCATTTTGATAAAAATAAAAAAATGCACAAATGTTCCTAGAACTCAGCAAATAGTTTCAGAGTGGAATCTGCCCATTATCAAAACAACTGAAAAATAATCCTCTGTTTTCCTTCTTCCCCGCTGAATTAATTGGAAAAAAAACCACCTCTACTTGTGCAGTTCTCTGAAACCTCGGGAGTCAAAGCTGGTAGAAATAATTAGAAGCTCTCCAGTTCTGCACAGCTACTCACCCCTCGTACAGCACAGCGATTGTGTAGGAAATTGCCACTACAGCTGTCAGCAAAAGGCCAGCTGGGCTGGCGTGCCTGTTTTGAAAGAGAAGGGAAGGATCAGGTAAGTACACGGGCTTATGCAAGACCTGGTTGAGAAAGTGAAATGAGACTCTGGGCTGCACAGAGCTCTCGCTCGCTCATTAAACAGAAGCGAACAAAAGGGTTGGGGTTTTTTTGGTGCTTAATGTTAACTGTCTTAGACAGATGTTACTTGGCAAAGACTCTTCCCCAGCCTACTTCAGTGACTTATTTTAAGTCTGATCCCTGCACGTCTCTGCTATGAGAGCTCCTGCTTTGATGCTAAATCCTGAGATTATAGGGCTGTCTAAGGGCTGAGCAGCTGCTGACATACGGCTGCAGCTCCCAGCCCATGCTCTGAGGGAAATGCCTGATGTCCCAAAAAGATGGGCCACCCAGGATACAGGGGACACCAGGCAGACAGAGCAGTGTATGGCACCGCACACATCCAGTGGTGGCTCAGCCAGTGCAGGGATGGGGATGGAAAGGGATGGGAAGGTCCATCCCTGGCCTGGGAACGGTGCTGGGCTGGGTGCTGCATCGGGGCTGGGTGCTGGGGGCTTGGTTCACTTTTAAACCCATTTCAAGGTGTTTCAGGAATGTGTCCTCCAGCAAGATGTCACCAGGCACAGCACGGGGGACCAATGCCACCCACTGCTCCTCACTGTCTGGTTATGGGGAGAGATGGTAAAGAACTCTGGATACAAGGAGATGGCTGTTCCTTCCAGCAGAGGCCAAAGCTTTGGGACCAAAAATCCTCATCACCTCCTGCTCTAAAGAGAGATGTCATAGAAGCATAGACTTACGGAATGGTTTTGATTGGAAAGGATCTCAAAGCTTATCTAATCCCACCCCCTGCCATGGGCAGGGAGACCTTCCACAATCCCAGCCTGCTCCAAACCCTGTCCAGCCTGGCCTTCCACATTTCCTCACCAACGACCAGCTAAATGCTTTATTTGCTGACAGCCAGCTCTCGTCCCCCTCAGAGCTGAGCTGCCACCAGCAGTTAAAGGCAATCACCAGTGTCCCAATTAAGGGGGACAGTTAAGATAAGCTTTAAAGTTTCTTCCAACCCAAACCATTCTGTGATTTTATGAGGACAAACATCCCACAAGCTTGGTGCAAGGGGACTTGTGCTGCTGGGAAAACACACCTGCAGAGAGAGACTGAACTACCTAAACCTTGCACTGGAGCCACTTTCAGGTACCACCTGGCCTCATCAGGCTCTGGAGGGGCACCCACAAATCTCCACCTTTTCACTGTTTTCATTCTGTAATAACTTTTTCCCTCATTAGGAAGCTTCAGGCAACTTCTTTCTCTCCCAGCCCCCTGCTATTACATGCTTAGTCATGTCTCCTTCTTGATTCCTATCAGAGAGAACAAATTTACATGATTGTTTGTTGACAGCAAGACCTCTAATTGCATCATTTGGCTGCAGCTCCAGCTCTGATTTACACAGCCTGTTGCTGTGAGTTAGAACACTTCCCTACCAGAGGCACACAAAGCTGTCCCCGCACCGTGAATGCTCCATTTGTCCTGCAGGAGAAACGAGGCTGCTCGACACAGGTGATGAGCAGTATTTGGGTGAACTGTTCCCGTCCTCTTACGAGTTTGACCCACATATTGGGCCACATCTGATTGTAGCAGTGATGATGAATCAGTCAGGAAGGTTTTGTTGTCCTAGTAGGGCTTTTTTTTGGGTAGGAAGTCTGTCTGTCCTCAGCCTTGCTGCAGCTCCCCATGGCTGTGGGTTGTCCCCCCCTTGATGCTTTTAAGGCTGGACTGGAGTCAGAGGACAGGCTGCTTTATGTGATGTGTTTTCATCCCTTATGGATGAAAATGGATCAATCCTTTGGGTTCTGATGCCACGATAAAGAGTGGATGCATCACCAAGGGAGGACAACCATGCTTTGTGTCTTAGGTCTGGCCCAAACCAGACAGCTGGAGGATTCCTTCAGCACCCCTCCTGCTGCCACAGAGATGGGACATCAGCTCTGGCCTCTGAGAGCAGACACCTGACATCTTCTGAAAGCCCTGGGACCTCAGGAGAAAGCGCGGACCCCCACAAAAATCAGCCAACAGAGGGTGTCCAGAGAAGGGAACGGAGCTGGAGATGGGCCTGGAGCAGCAGGAGCAGCTGAGGGGACTGGGGGGGCTCAGCCTGGAGAAAAAGAGGCTCAGGGGGTACTTTGTCACTCTCTCCAACTCCCTGGCAGAAGGGGGGAGCCAGGGATACAAGAGACAGGAAAAGAGGAAATGGCCTCAAGCTGCCCCACAGGAGGTTTAGGTTGGATATTGGTAAAATTTCTTCCCTGGAAGGGTTCTCAAGCCGTGGCACAGGCTGCCCAGGGCAGTGGTGGAGTCCCTGGATCCTGGGATCTGAAACCCGTGCAAATGTGGCATTTGGGGACATGTTTTAGTGGTGATCATGGCAGTGCTGGGTTAACACTTGGACTCGATGACTTTAAAATTCTTTTCCAACCTAAATGATTCTGTGATTGTATGAACTGAGATCCCAGGGAAGACAACAGCCAAAATCACCGTGAGAAGGGTTGTGCTGAGCTTCCCCCAGGCAGGTGGGCGGTGTCTTGGTGCCACTTTGCACAGCTCCAGCAATTTGTTCTCAGCAATTATTTGTCACGCTTCGATGGCCTTAATGGTGGCAGCCTTTTAAGGAGAAAAAGGAGGCAATCACTGCTATCCTGACCTGCTTCGAGCTGCTCTTGCCCAGAATCGTGGTGGAAGACCACAATGAGAGGGGTGAAGAAGGGATTCTGCAACAGAAACAGCTCAGGAGGGTTCAGTGGATTCTGCAAAGGTTTTAGAAAGTAGTTTGATGCTGATTTTAAAACAAATAAAGATCTCCTTATAATTCCTCCTGGTCAAATTCCTCCTTCTGTGCTGCTGTGGGAGGTGTGGTGTGGTGTGGGGGGACTCATGCTGCCCCAGCTCTGCCCCATTTCCCACAGCAATATCCACGTTTCCATGGTGCTGCTGCAGACCCTGTGGCCAACTCTCGTGCTCAGTGTTGCTTCCCTCTGGCTCTCCTGCACCACTTCCCAGGATTTAAACCCCATCCGTGTGGCAAGGGAAACAGCCTCACACAGCCAACCCTGACAGCACCGGGGGAGATTTCAAGTGCAGAACTAACAGCAACAAGGCTCAGTGGAGACAGGAGAGAAACCATCAGCTTTACTTATTACCAGGGGCTGCACACATGGCTGAAAAAATGACCAGAAAGTGGCAAAGCACTTCATTTTTCCACCCAAGCAGAGAAGTGGTCACAGTCAGGAGCACCAGTGCAAAATACCCAGTGGTACCAGCCTGCAACACTCCACGGGCTCCTGAAGCAACACCGCCAGGGCTTTTTTTTTTCTCCTGGGCAAATAAATAAAACGTGGTATTAAATGAAAACCACATCAAACTTGTTACACTGAATAGAGTATATTGCTCATTTGCTGCTAAATTACAGCCTATTCATTTCCTCCTAAGCAGGCTATTAAGCTGTGTTGTATCACACAAGGAGTGTTTCGGAAGTGTTATCACCGTGGGCTGGGGGAAAGGGTGGCTTGCCTTGTTTTGCTTTTTTCAGAGTAATTGCAGGGTCACACTGCTCCCCAGTCCCAGTGCCCTGCCCCTGCCGAGTGACACCCTGCATGAATTTGGCCCTGACTGTTGATTTTTCCACGTGCAGAGCCTGCCAAGGACCTCGTTCAGCTGCAGAGCGTTTGCTGATGCCTCCTCTCCCCCAGCACTTGGCCACTATTTATTTTTCTACAACAAATGCTGCAAGTGTTTCGAGACAGCACAAGATTTTCCACGCACAAAAATAGCCAGGGAGCCAGAAGTCAGGGCATGCTGCACTTTCTCTGCCATCATAGAGTGTCTTTTTGGCCCCCAATGCAGCCTGGCACCTCATGCCCTGCCAAGAAACCCCACACTCGCCCTACAACCAGAGGTGTTTGTAGGGGCACGTACTCACATGAGGGACCAGCCCAGGTAGATGGCTGTGCTGCCCCAGTACATGGGATTATCCAGGACGCTGAAGGGGAAGCTGGTCACTTTTTCCTCCATCAGGATGCCGAAGTAATCACCTAAGAGCAAGCAGAGAGATTCTGGTTAGGCTCCATGGAACTGGGAGTCATGGGGGGCTCTGGCACACTGATACCCTCCCTGTGCCACAGGGCACCCCTGCCAGGGTTACACAGCAAAGGATTTCAGCCCTGACTTCCAGGCTGAGAAAACAGCAACAAATAAGTTGTTTGTTTACTCTGTGTCTATCAGCTTTTCCAGGAATGGCTCTCTGCCCACGAGGAAGATTCCTGCATTGCAATGAGGTTATGGCAGCCACGGCCCTCATCACGACGCAGCTCTTGAGATCCCAACTGGTTAATTCCGGTTTTCTCATTTGTAAAATTGCCTGTCAGATGCCACTCCACGAGGGAGCAAGTGCACAGGATCAAATCCATTTAATGTGAAAATAAGCCCAGCGCCGTGTAAGGGCGTTTGGAGCTGTTATAATCATGACCACCACGACCAAATGCCCTCATCCATAATGTCACCCTTATCTCACAGTTCAGAGAATTTCTCAGAATTTCAGAAAATAGCACCTCTGCCTACAAAACACGCAGTTATTGGCACGATGGTGATGATGATAATGGGTGATTGTCATCTGTAATGAGGAAAGCTTTCAGAACTGTCAGTATCCAATCAGCTTCCCATCTACCTCGGAGTAATCCTTCCACCCTCCTGAAAGGAGCTTGGAAAAGAAATGACAAGGAGGTGTGCAGCTCGTGAGCAACATTTCGGGGGGGTAAAGGGCCAGGATGCAGATCTCTGGTTCTGTTGGTCTTACAAGTCAGACCAAAAGGGGCACATCTACGTGACTTTTAAATCCCTCCAAGGATGGTGACTCCACCATTGCCCTGGGAAACTTGTGCCAGGGCTTGACAACCCTTCTGGGGAAGAAATTTTCCCAATATCCAATCTAAACCTCCCATGGTGCAACTTGAGGTCATTTCCTCTTGTCCTGTCCCTTGTTCCCTGGGAGCAGAGCCTGACCCCTCCCTGGCTGCCCACTCCTGTCAGGGAGCTGTGCAGAGCCAGAAGGTCCCCCCTGAGCCTCCTCTTCTCCAGGCTGAGCCCCTTTCCCAGCTCCCTCAGCCGCTCCTGGGGCTCCAGACCCTCCCCCAGCTCTGTTCCTTTCTGTCCACTGTACCATCCATGCTCCACGTCCACTGCACAAGCCAAGCACTGATCCGTGAGGAGCAGCCAGTCCCTCAGCCCAGGGCACTGCCACCACCCCGGGTTGTGTCCCCAGCTTTGCTGCCAGCCCCTTCCCTGACCTTGGGCAAGGCTCCTCTGTCCCTCCCAGTGCTATTGTGCACCGATCATAACATCAGTCTTTCTTAGAGCACAGAGGGTGGTGAGGATTAATGTATGGTGAGAAAGTGCTCACAAATCCAGATGAAAGGCATTACAGGAGTGCAAACTATTCAAGGTTATTATTATTACCTGGATCGCAGTGTAATTTCTTTGACCTCACACAGTGCTAAAACATTTATTTCTAAGGATAAACAGCCCCTGCCCAATTACACAATGCTTTTGGGCTTTAACTACAGGCCACTAAGTGAGATAATTGCCTCATATTCATAGTATATGTTCTCACAGTTACTTGGCAATACATCTCTGAGATTGTTCTGGTAGAAAGAACACATCACCCCCTGCCACAGCCCATTTCTGTGCTTTCTTATGTGTCAAAATGCTTCATTATCCCCTGCCCGCCCTCGCCTTTGAGCTGAACACCTCACTCCCCAAATGGCACTGGCACTGAGGAGGTTCACACAAAGCCCTGGGTCTGTGGGGCTGGCAGGGGCTTATCTGTGCCCAGCACTGGTGGGGCTGTGGAGCCCTCCAGGCAGGCTCCCCACGAGCAGGAGCACGCAGGCAGCTCCCCAGGAGCTTTTCCAGTGTAATCTCTGCCTCTAAACCTGCACAGGTCAATGAACATGAGCACCAGAGAGGTGGTTTATATGTGTTTATGTTCAGAGAGGTGCTTAGGGAAAGGACTGTGCGTTGTGTTGCACAGCATCACCCTGGGCATCTCCTGTGCCTTTGCTGAGCCCTCAGATCAGGAATCAGCTCCGTGCCAAGCTGAGGGACTTTGACATCTAATTTGAGCTGGTTTTTGCTGGAGGTCTGTGCAGCCATCTCACTGCACAGGATGGGGTCACAGCAGCAAGAAGCCATCCAGTGCACTCTGCAAGGCTCCCCAGAATCCCTGGAGCCTGGCCTGGGCTGAAGCACCACCTCTGCTTCACCCTGGAGAGCTGCTGGCTTCTCCAGGCCCAGCAACAGACTTTGGTCAAGTCGGATTGACTTGAAGTCTTGGTCAGTGCTGGAAGAAATGTCACTGGGGTATGAGACAGATGGGCTCAGACAGGCAAAGCAGCCCCTCCATGTCCTCAGCCTCGCCACTGTGGTTTTTGGGAAACAGGGCAAACAGTGTGGGTGCTGAAGTGATGCTGAAGGGATGCCTGAATCCCAGTGAGGGCACAGCATGGAGACAGGGCACCAGAGATGGCTCTGACAGGGAGAGGGGCCACATCCAGCTGCTGCAAACAGCATCTGGAGCTGGTGCTGCCGCGCTGGAGATGGGGTGGCACAGCCAGGCTTGCTGGAGAAGGGTGACTCACATGGCTCCCACTGCACCATTTAGCCCACACTGGAGACATTAAGTGTTCTGCAGCTGCTCCAGAGCCTAAATGTGCTGTAAGGAAGGAATTCAACAGGCAGCCCTGTGCCCTGCCTGGTTCAGCCCTCACTGCTGTAGGAAAACCCACAAAGGAAAGGTCAAATCCAGCTCCAGGAATTTTTGAAGTGCCTGTGTGTCAGAGGCTCTCTCAAAACTTCTCTTGAGCTCAGATGTCGACAGTGAGAAGCAGCTGGATGCCCCTCCTTGCCAAAGCAAGTCACTGCTCCTCCAGCAGCGCCAGTGCAACACAAAAGTCCTGCATGGATGTTCAAGTACCCATCCTGAGAGAGTCCTGAGCAAGAGAATAGCCCAAATGAGATCCTCAGAGACCTGCAGACCAGGTGTCTTCCCCGTGGCTGGGTAACAAACCACGCTGAAGGACATTCTCCATTAACAATTTGCTGACTTGGACTCACAGGGCTTGTGCGGAGCGGAGAAGCTCTTACCAGTCCAAGAATGGATCCTCTGTGGGGCTCCAGCTGGGCCATGCCTCAGTGCTGCAGACGTCCTGAGCCAGCCTGGCTGCACTAGCACGTGGTCCTGGCATGTTCCCAGCCTGACTCAGCTCTGCCCTGGTGCCCGTCATGCCCCGCTAGCAGAGAGAGCTGTTCCTGCCATGTCAGTCCAGGGCAGTGGTGGCAGGGAGAGCCTCCCTGGCAGAGAGGATGGACCAGAAACGCCTTATATGGACCACTGACACCCACCTCTTCCCTGCCTCGGGGGATACAGATCCGAGGGACAGGGCCCTCTCACCTCTTACGCTGAGCCTGACTCACTTGTTTGCTTTTTCCCAGTGGTTCAAGTCCAGTGGATCCTCCTGGTCGGATGAATCAGGCTTTACGTAAACAACCCCAGATCTGGCTGAACTTCAGGAGCATTCAAGCAGCTCTTGCTGACGGGTACTCCTGTGCCTGGCCTTTCTGGACATGTCTCCACAGGCACAGCATCACTCCAGGGGGCTGCTGGTGATTTTGGAGGATGCTGGTGCCTGGTAGCTGAGGGACAGGGGTGTGACAGGGGGCCAGGAGTGAGGCTGCACACGGAGGGTGAGGACACATGCTCAGGAGAGCTGAGCTCTATTTCTGGCAGCAGGATTTCGGCCAACTCAACACATTTCTTTGCAACTCCACTTGAAACCAGGAAGGCTTATTACGTCCCTCTCTTCTTCCTAGCGACGCCACAGGAGCTAATTGAATTTGGTTTGTAAAGCACTTGCAAAAGCACAGCCTAAATGAGGTGTCAAAGCTGGGGCTGTGATTATTTCAGCCAGCGGGAGCTGCCCCTTTCCTTGGATATTTATTGTTCCTGTCTCTACTTTATTTTTATGAATTCCACACATACTGGCATGTTTTTAAAGTCAACAATGCTAACAGAATTACGCTCTAAATGTGAAAGCAGGCACGGTGGAAAATGCCTTCTGCCATAAAGCGGCAGATAAAAGGATCTGTCAACGAACATCAGGTTTATTGCAGAGGGGAGAGCAAACAACATCCTGCCTTAGCACGTGTGACAAGCAGGTGGGTGCTCGGAGCAGGGCTGCTGGACAGCTCACACCCGCTGTGCTGGTGCCACTTGTGGGGTCTTGAACTTGGGGTCCCTTTTCTGGAGGGTGTTTGGGCTGGCAGATGAGCAGCTGAGCTCCAAACCACCAGGCTTGATGCTGGAGGTGATGGGATTTGCTGTATAAAACCACTGTGCAGCCCTTGCCGTGCGACTACCTGAGGTAAGGGCAGGGTTGGATCGTGCTTTGGTACCATAAGGACAAATCTAACAGCCCTGAAGGCAAGGACGAGGAAATTCCAGCAGGACTCTGCCCTAGCAAGGGATCCCTGCAAGGATTAAGTGCATTTTCTGGTAAAGCTGTAGGATTTTCAGTGCTTACCGAGGAACGTCCCGGTGAATCCCAGTGCTAAGAAGCTGGAGATGACAAACAAGGTCCCTACAGCTGAGATGGCCAAGCCTGAGTAGTAGGTCCAGTGGTAGTCCCAGCCCTCCAGCTTCGGCTGGCTCTTCATGGCTTCTGTGAAGCTGTCGGGGAGACAACAAGGGCTGTTAAAAGCAGCGGCTCATTATGAACATCACCCACATCTCCCTGGGAGATGTGGAGCTTTGGGAGTGGAAGCTGCTGAGGAAGTCCCTTCTCTAGATCCCTTCTTCCACCCAGGCCTACTCAAGCGCCCAATGGCAGAAGCAATCAGCTGAAGACTGTGAGCAGCCAGGGCCTGATTTGGGGCAGCTATTTCTACCCACAACCCTTGCTAGCTCCTGGAAATACCAGCCCCACTGACCTGTGATACCAAAAGCTTTTGCCTTGTTCACCAAATCCCAGTTTTCATCATGACAGAGAGCTCTGGGACGGGCGTCCTTGCAAATGCTGGAGGCTGCGATGCCTCGGCACAGGACTCGAAGGGTTGGGAACAACTGGCTGGATTATCTCGTGCTCCCACCCCCGTTCCCCTCCATCAAAATATTTTGCAGCATTCATGCGTTAGCCACGTGCCCAGGAGTGATTCACGGCTGGAGCCTGACAGTCAGGGGGAGGATTGGAACGGCGAAAGGAAAATACGAGAGACGAGGCGTTCTTGAGTGTGAGCACAGCTCCTCCATTCCAGGCTGGGTCAGGCATTTCGGGTCTGACCTTCCAAATACTCGTTTGTGATCGGAATAACCGTGACCCCTCCCTTCAGCCCCCTGAACTCTGCCCAGAGCAGGGCTTGGCAGGCTCAGCATCGCGCACGGCTCTGACACAAACGCACAATGACAAAAGAGACAACGCTGCGATTAAAAAAACACCATTAATAACACGAGAGGAGATAACAGACCCGCAGAGCTCTACACAGTGTTTCTCCACATGTTGTTGACACATGAGGTAGGAAACTTTGAGCATTTTTTTAATGAGCACCCTGGAGGCTAAAATTCAAGTGGAATAACAGCTCTCCTGCGCCTCTGGCCACCACTGTCTGTCAGGGCCAGGAGAGTTATTCCTGCCCACAGTCCTGGGCTCCTCAGCTGGACAGTCCTTCTATAATGCTACCTGCCGGGCTTGGGGTAGTTTTCTCCCCTGCTGTCCATCTTCCCTAAGCCCTCCAAACCCCTGGATTTTCTCTGTTACCCAAATAAAAGCTGAGAGAGACAGCCCTGCCTGCATGGCTGAAGGCCAGGCAGTTGGAAACACACCTTTCAAAGGCTTGATGGCAAGTTCATGCATCAAGCAAGTCCAGGATAATACTTAAACTCCACAGTTTAAGAACCTGGATGATACTTTTTGTTCACTTTGGAGCTTGCCCCCACTAGGCTTTCTATTGTTGAGGAGTCTTTAGGATCTCAGAGCAAGACATTTAACCATTAGTTTGGATTGGAGCAAGGAAACAAAACACAGAATAAATGTAACACGCTAAGAAGCGAGCAGGAACACAGCATCTGGGTGATTTACACTCTGGAAGTGACAGGGAAATTCCTTTTCCCGGGAGCCAAGCACAGACAGAGGAACAACAGCGTGGCCCCAGGCGATGTAGGCACAGTCCCCAGGGCTGGCCCTCCTCCAGCACCCAGCACAGCTCCCTGTGCTCACCAGGCTCACACTGGCTTAGCTTAAAATCATTTCCGATGGCAAGACGCAAATCTGGCTGCACTGTGAAGCAGCAGCAGCTGCACAACCCTTTGCATCATCTCCGTGGTGTTTATTTTTAAATGACACAAGTCTCCTCTACGAGGAAGCCAAAAAATCCAAGTCCCTGCTACCAGCACTGGGTTTGGGAAGAAAGCAATCCCCCGGCAGGGATGTGCCTTTCTGCCTGAGGCATCTTGGCCTGGCTGTGCACTCAAAACACACCCTGACATCCCTGGGGATGCTCTGGAGCTCTTTACTCACACAGAGGAGCACATGCCTTTCACGGCACTAGGGTTTGGCTCCAGGACCTATCCAGAGGGTACCAGCACCAGCAAGGATTTTACAGCAATTTGCTGATCCCCAGGGAGGTAAATCTGGGACAGCAGCGCTGAGCTGGAACCCACTTGGATCCCAGGCCTCGGCAAAGAGATGGCAAAGCAGAAAGAGCTACAGCAAGAGCAAAGCCCTCAGAGCCTGCTTCTTGCTCTGGATGAGCTGGATTCACACTCTCTCACATCCCTGGGGCTCCTCTATGCAATGCTGGTGACCTGACCTGGTCTCAGAACACAGAACAAAGGTGGCTTCAAGAGCATGAACTGGTTGGCTGGGAATCAGCCCTGGAAGTTTTGCAACCAGCACATGGTATGGTTTGTTTTGGCAAAGCTGT
The DNA here is from genome assembly GCA_013389985.1 of Dryoscopus gambensis. Taxonomy (NCBI): domain Eukaryota; kingdom Metazoa; phylum Chordata; class Aves; order Passeriformes; family Malaconotidae; genus Dryoscopus; species Dryoscopus gambensis. The sequence goes on from WEIT01005703.1 coordinate 643,022, forward strand.
CTCTCCTGCTCCAGATGATCCCATCCTTCCTTTCCATGGTCGGATAGGCCTGCATTAGTTATTCTCATCAGCATGTCTTGCTCAGTTCCCTGCTGTTTGGCTTACAGCGAGAGAAGGGGGTGTTTGCACAGAGATAATGGACTGCCTTTCCCTCTAGGAATGGTTTATATCTTCCTAAACACACTCTCTATTTGCATTAAACATGATGCGCTCAGGAGTTTTCAGAATTGGTAAATAAACCTTTTAAGCATTTATGACGCTGGGCCATGACAAGCAGCACGGAGCCATCAATTATTCCAGCATCCACGATGGTGAGGGGGCCTCCCTGGCCGTGTTTCACACCCCCTGGCAGGGAAGGACAAGGTTTTGGGCATTTCCCTTGCTAGTGAGCTGGTCTCCTGAAACACGACATATTTCAGTCTGTCATGAAACCAGTCCCTTCCTTCATGTGCCTCTGAGTCACGTTGGTGACAGCGTTTATTTCAGGCTCACGACAAGGCAGCGGCGCAGCTCGGCACCCGAGAGGACATCAATTAGAGCCAGGCTTTGTCCCAGTACCTGGAATCGCCTTCTGTGCCGAGCGGAGCGATTGCCATGGTGAGGAGCATCCATCCCTCTTCCAGCACAGGGGAGGGTGGGGAGGCTGCGACCTACTTTGATCGCATCCCTGGCTGCTGTTATGGGGATGGCTGTCCCCATCGTGGGGCTTGGAAGGTGCCCCCAGCTTCGGCAAAGGGAAAACGGGAAAATGGGGCTTCCCCTGACATCTCCCCACACTTGCCAGTTTGAAGCATGATTCCAGAGGCACACACTCTCCACCAGCTGGGAAAAGCCCAAATCCTTCAACTCTGCTCTGGCCAAACTGGCAGATTTGGCTAATTCCTGTCAGGATGGAGAAGCCAAGGCAGCAGGCATTGCTTTGCCCACCCTTCCCAAAAACAGAGAGGCACTTGCTCAGACACCAAGAAATCTTATCAGTGCTCCATGGGAATCCCAGAATGGGTTGGGTTGGAAGGGACCATAAAGATCATCCAGTTCCACCCCCTGCCATGGGCAGGGACACCTTCCACTATCCCAGGTTGCTCCAAGCCCCATCCAACCTGGCCTTGGACACTTCCAGGGATGAGGCAGCCACAGCTCCTCTGGGCAACCTGTGTTTCCACATAAAACATTTCCTCATAAAAAATTTCTTCCCTGAATCTAGTCTGAATCTCTCCTCTTTCTGTCTACCACATAATAAACCACATGAACTGGAAAACCACTCAAAGTGGTTCTGCACTATGGGGATGGACATGTCACGCCAGTGGGTTCACAGGAAGAAAGTGGGAGCGAGTGAAATCGGCAGCAGATCCTCTGGTTGGGACACGGACAGGACATGCAGCCAGGTTTGCACATCAGGTGCTGATTTATTCAACCAGAAAACTTAACAAGTCACAGCCTGAAACACATCCCCAAAGGCCACATGGAGCGGGAAGAAAACCTGGAAATATTGTATTAAAAGAAAAGCTGAGCTTTCTAGGTCTTGCTGGGGGCATCTCTCAGTGGCCCCAACCAAGTGTATTTTGTCATCCCTCCTCTCCAAAGGAGGACAAAGACCTTGTCCAGCAAACTGGGTCGCTGCAGGGAGCAGCCCAGCAGTGCTCCCTTTGACTGCTCCCAAAAACCTGCCTGGAAACTGGGGCTGATAAGCACAATTGGAGCAGAATTGGGCCAGGGGCCAGCAGGCAGCAAGGAAGCAGCAGCAGTACAGGCAACCAGGGTTTCGGTGACAACAGCCACCACTGCAAGGTGCCACAGTCACTGTGTGGGACGTCGGTCCATCCCCCACGCCTGAGGTTTTGTTCCTCTTGGCTAAAGGAGGCAATGGGGATAAAAACCATCCGGTGGTGCCCAGCAGCACACGCTGCAACAAAAGATCTTGTTAATTTGAAAACAGCAACCTCAACGACACCGAAATCGTCCTGCCGATACCACTGGCAATTGTCAGCCCGGTCATCATCCTCACAGCTTCTTTTGCCAATAATGACTCTGCTTTTCTGACAGCACTGGGGTGTGTGTGTTATTTAGGTCAGCTGGGGGCTGTGGCAGCTTCTCCCCCTGCCTCACATCTGAGCTGTGAGGTTTCCTCATCTGCATGCCGTGGGCAGGAGGTGCTGTAGGCTCCCTGGGGCTTTTCCTGAGCAGCCATCAGGTATTTCTGGCGCTGTGGCTCAGAGGGGGCATCAGCTCTGTCAGGCCATGCTCGATTCCCATCATCACACTTGGTCACTTCTGCACACAGGGCCGTGTGGTTCTGGGATCAATGCCATTTACAGCACACTCATTTATGGTGCCAGCTCACTGAATTAAACAGGGCTGAGCATAAGGTGAGAGGCACTACCTGGCAATGACAAACAACCCCTTTTCTGTGCAAAATCCTGTCCCAGGATGGATTTATTTTCTTGGAAGCATCAGCTCCAAGAGAGAAATCCACACAGGAGGCAATACCCAGAGTGTGGCATCAATGCAGGACTTGATGCCAGCCTGCAGCACGATGCCACTGAGCCATTGCCAATGGCACTGCCTGGCACAGCCTCTGCAGGACTCACTCTCACTGAGACAACACAGGTACCCCAACACCTGCAGCCCCCTCAGGCAAGGTGTGCACCTTTGTGGGTGTTGCCTTTGAGCTCGGGCAAGCATTCGGAGACCCATCAGGTGGGAGGCTGAGAAGCTCCCTGTGTACCTGCCCAGGGGTGGGCAGTGTGCCAGGGTGTGCCAAAGGCAGTGCAGGAGGGTTTGGAGGTAGTGCCAGTGGCTAATTGTGAATAAACTCGTCAGAGAAAGATACCAACAACGTGGTGAGGGAAGAGAGAGCGATACCGGATGCGAGTCTGGAGGACAGCGAAGGTTGTCACGTCCCATGTCACACAGATAACAGTCACAAACTGCACGCAGTGCAGATAGTTCAAAAGTTCAGGAATTGTTTTCACAGATAAGAGCCTCGCTGATGGAAGTTCCTTGCTTCTTGCAGAAAGAAACTGCTGTAATGAAAATAATCATTGCAGCAAAGCAATTAAGGATGCTTGTCTTGTGCACTTGACTAAGCAGGTCCCCCCTGGTCACAGGTCAGTCTGGATTGCGAGCCAGGGGTGATAATGAAGCTGAGAGCTGGGAAGCATCTAATTGCTTAATTGAGCACAAAGACATCCCTCTTCTTACACGCAAGGTATCCTTTTGGAGCCAAACTGGAACGAGGGCATCAGGGTTCTGGGCTGAGGAAGGACCGCAGCACAGACCCTGCGTGGTGAAGCAGCCATACATCCCGGCTTCCAGGTGCTGTCAGCCAAAATGCCAACCCACTCCCAAAGTTCTGTCTGCTCTGTCCTCCCCTCCTCCGCCCCCAGCTCAGAGCCTTTCAAAAATTCAGCTGCAAAAAGGAAGCAGGCTTTTAAAACCAGAAGAAACATCCCCTGGGCTCCTGATCGCTCCCTGGCAGCCCCCACCCACGTAACAAGTCCCCAGAGCAGGAAGAGAGGAGTTTTAAAGGCTGGATTACAGCACTGGGGGTGGAGGGACCCCTGAGGCTGCCTTTTTGCTCACTATCAGCAGCTCTCACGCTCTGCTCAAGCAAGCCCGGTCACTGTGAGAGGCACAGCCCGCGCCAAGGGACTGTCTTTGAGGGGCTGAGGAGCACAAAACCTGCTCCAGTACAAGTGATTCAGAAAATGAAATGAAGGGAAAAGCAAAACAGCAAGAGCAGGTGAGAAGTGTCTCTCCCAGCATCACTGGCCACTGAGAGGACAGTGACTGTGTCATACGAAGCCCCTCGGGTCAGCGGAACCCTGGGCTGGACCTGGCTGGTATTGTCATGTGAGGGTAAGGGGCAGGATGAATCCTCCCCAAGTAGCAAAAGCTCTCCAGGCTGGAGCAATAAGCCTTGGGCAGCCCTGGAGGGCTCGCTGAGCTGGGAATGGAGGCAGCAAGTCTCCCAGGTGTGTTTTGGGATAACTCCAGCTGTTGCTGCTCTGATGATCACCCTGGAGCCATCCCATCCCTCCCATAGTTTAAGGCTTGCCTCGCCTGAAGAGCCTCCAAAGCCTGCTAGCCATCACTCAGGCCAACTTCAGCACCAAGGAAAGGGGAGGGAATAACCCAATCACCTGGGAACATCCAGGCAAAATAAACTTTCCATTGCAATAGTTTGAAAGGCTTTGGCCCATTGGGATAGGCTGGCATCTCACCTGTGTTCTGCTGGGGCTGAGCTGCACCATCTTTTAGAGCCTCTCCTCCAAACCCAAGGTCCCGATGGGGCTTTTCCAGCCCCCTGGATCGACCTTGCTGTTTCCTTCAGGGCTGCACAGGCAGAGCCAAACTCGATGAGTCCCACAGCCCTCACAGACTCATGACACAGAGCAGAGCCAGCCCTGGTAGGGCTCTGAGGGCTACGCAGGGGCAAAGCGTGACACAGTGCCAGGACACACGAGGCCACTTCGGCTCTCCCAGCAGCTCCCTCTCAGTGCCTCGCTGTGACCCACGAGCCTCGCTGACCCAGGAGCCAGCAGGACCACGGGGAACAAAGATTGTCCCTCCACCAGCTGTGCTTTTAATTAAAGGCAAGGACAAGGCTTTGCTTTGCTTCCCAGACAACAAATGACTATGTAATTTGTGCAAGAGACTGTCGAGACATTCCCCAGCAAAATGCAAGCCTGCTGTGTCACTAAGACATCAACAGCACACACACATACCCTCTGCATTCGATTTTAGCCTTGTTCACTGCAAGCTTTCTTTCAGTTTCTGCCATCAGCAGAAGCTGGGACAAACAGAAGGGCAAGGGCAGGTCCCGGTGTCACTTCCAGGAAAGCAGAGCTCTTAAATACATGTGCAAATTCCAACCTGAGAACTCTTCGCCTGGGAAATTACCCAGAGTACTAAACAACCCATTAGCTCTGACCCTGGTATAATTGAATCTGGGAATTTAGTGAGTCTGTCTCTCCTAACGGTGATGGAGATAAAGCCTACCAGATTGCAGATAAATTGCTGGCATTGAAGAAATCTTCTGCAGTAAAACCTCTCTGCTGCACTGGAAACGTTAAAGGACATATTCCCATGGAGTTTGGTGTATCAGTCATACAACACTATTAGCTAGCACAGGTAGTGTTCAGAGATAGCAGATAAGAGTTTCAAGAGACTGTTTGTGAAGTACACAGGTAATCCTGCTCTTCTGCACAGGAAACTGCGGCTTCTTAAAAGCCAGGTTTAATTTTGTTCATGATTTTTACAAGAAAATTTTAAAATTCTGCTGTTACACATGATCCATCCTGTGTAAACAGCCCTCCTGCCACCTGGGCTGCTCACAGGAGAGGGGAAACATCCCCAGGGAGCAGAGCAAGGTAACCTGTGACACTTAACAACCAGTGAAACTGATGGGTTTGGCCATGCTGCTGCATCCCTCATCTTTACTACAAACCCTGGAATAAAACTGCTGCTAGCTGAAGTTATCCAACCATGGAAAAGCAATACGCTGGGGCTGGATTTAACACTGCTGAGCAAATGTCCCTTTTTCCCCCCACTCTCTGGGGGCATTTCTTTGCACGGATATACAGCAGCAGGATGAGCTCCTTACCAGTGGCTCCGCACACAGTTTAGCATCAGGATCACAGCGCCCAGGCAGTAACAGGCAGCACGTGGAGAGCCGAAGACTTGGCTGAGCGCTCGTGTTTTGTGCTCCCATCTGGCCACCTGGAGAGACAAGGGAAAACAAAGTGGGTGGCTGGGGTACCTGGAACACGCTGCCCCAGGAGCACAAATCCCACAGCCATGGCCTCGCATGTCCAGGACACTTTGTCTGTGTGGCTTTGTGTGAGAAAGAAGTGGAGGCCACTGATGGGACATGGCTGAACCAAGCCTGGGGACGGGAGCTCCTTCTCCCACCCATGCCAGACCCTGCTTGGCTTGCATATGCCCTTGCACACAAGGACAGTCAGCAAAACCAAGGCACAGGCTCATGAAAAAAAAAAAACCCAGCCAAAAAATACCCTACACAACAGTTTTAGGGAATACAAGGCTTGGACATGTGTCCAACAAGGCTGAGAGAATTCCTACAGCTGTCCGCTGGCCACCAAAAGCAAGAGGTCCCTGCCACGGATCCTAATATTGCTCTCCTGAAAGGAAAAGAGATCCCTGAGTAGGGGATGCAACACAGGGACGCTCAGCTCTCATTTTCTGGACTGTGGCACCTCCCACATCCAATGTCAGGGACCACACCTGCCAGGAACAACCCCTCCCTCCACACATCCAGGAAAGTTTGCAAGCCCTGCCTCAAGCTTCCCCAAGACAAGATCTGCCAGCCTTGCCCAGAGAACCGGTTCCACTTGTACCAGCTGAACCAGCTTAACCTTCATCAGCTCTCAGAAATTGTAGGCATTAAGGTTTACTCTGCCCTCCTTACCCATCCCAGCCCAGCAGTGACAGCCCAGGACTCACACATCCACACTTAGCATCCCTGGGGAGGCGTTAGCATCCTTCACAGCACACATTTCCCTGGCTCCCATGTTCAGCTCCCTGTTCTGCAGATGCTGATGATCCCTTCCCAAACCGCCCCACAGATGAGGAAGTGCCCTCTCACCCTGGGAGGCTGCTGCACGCAGGTGGTTGGAGCTGCTCCCAAAATTTGCAGGACCAGACCCGCCCCAGTCACCAAATCCAGGCCCAGCACTCCCAGCTGATAAAAATCCTCACAGCTACTTTATTCTCTACCTTTCCTGCATCCCTCGGAAAGCTGTCGCTATATTTATCGCCCCTCTCAGGCTCCATTTTCAGGTGCCAAGCCGGAGGTTTGGATCAGACATCAGACCCGAAATTCCAGCCAAGGAGAGAGAGCACACCTGGGCAATGAAGCAGGAAGTGGGAGTCAGCAGAACATCCCGGCACCAATTTGCTTCTCAGACATGGCTGGCACTTGATTAGCTTCAAATGCACTTCACTCCCTCGCATGGAGCCTGGGCAGCTTTCGGGGGCACCTGCAACCCAGCTCTTCATCTACTCTGAATGCATCTGGTAATTTATTGGCTCAATTTGAGCAGAAAAAGGCAGCTTTGCAGGTCTCGCTTTCTTCCCAGGCTGATGCAGGAGCACAAAGTGCTGCTGGTGGAGGGGGACTGCTGGCTTCAGGAGGGGGAACGATGAAAACCTCTGATAACCAGGGGCACTGATTTCACATGCTGAGAGCTGATTCAATTAGTTATGCAATGATTGCTCTGAAATTACAAATCCACTCATGACAGAGAGAGCTGCTTCACTGCCTTTTTCTGGCTGGTATAAATAGTTTGTATTCTAAATTGAATTTAAAACACTGTGCGTCACGCTGCTGCTAAAATCGGAGCTGCTGTTTGAGTGCTGAGAGAGTGGAAAAAGAAATATAAGGTGCATTACCACCTTTGGGAAGTAAAAAGAAGTGACCATACAGGTGACTGAGTCACAGATGGAAAAACGCAGCCACGTGCCAGTTATCTCTACCAGCTTCCTAATTCCCTGGAAATTATTCTGGCAGCGTTTGCATGGATGGCAGCTCCTGGCTCGCTCAGGGAGCTTTGAAGAGCACCTCAGTGGCGGCGGAGCTGAAGGAGAAGGCAGAGCCGCTGGGATCAGAGGGAAGAGCTGGTGTGCTGCCGGGAGCCATGGAGGCGGTCACTGTAATTACCCTCACCTTTCGAAAGGCACATCTGGGCAGCGATGCCGGCACGAGGGGCCGCGTTTCCAAGCCCTTCAGGCAGCAGCTGCCACGGCTGCGATGGGATCGCTCCCAGCACAGCCCAGTTTGTGCTGCATCACACAGCTGGGACTGAGATGCCAACTCTTATTTAGCTGTCACAGCCTTCAGATGGGACCCCAGGCTCCTTTTCGAGCCCACACAGGAGCCATCCCGAGCAAAGCGGAGCGGGAGCCGGCGCGGGGCTGGAAGCGGCGGCACCCACTGGGCCCCGCGGCAATACTTCAGTAGCAATTAATTAGTTCCGGTTCTGGTTCTATTCCTTGAACAACTAATTAGTTCTGGCTTGGTTCTAATTTTCTAATTTTAGTCATTCCGAGCTAATATTAGCACTCGATCGACCCACAGCTAAGCAGCTGCCTTAATGGTTTTATAAAGTCATGAGCCGACGCGTTATTATTTACTGTGTGACGGATGCAAAATGCTTCCAGCATCCTCCGTGGCTGTGTGTGGGACAGAGCAGGGCTGAGACCAGCAGCTTCCCAGGAGGCTGCATCTATTCCTGGTGTGCTGTTTGCCCTCCCAGCTGAGGCTGGTACTGTGCTGACCATGGGCAGCACTAGGGAGAAAAGACCCATGTCAGAGCTGTGGGTCCTGGAAAGGGAGGGAGAGGAGCATTTTTATTTTTCTTCCAACTCCAAGTTTGGAAATGGAGCTAATGCAAAGTTTCCTGACTTACCCAAGGGTCAAAGCAATAGAAAAAATTCCTTTTCCAAAGCTCCCCAGCACTCTGCTTTCACTTTAGGATACTTGGTGAGGGCTGCAAGTAATTTTTTTAATGTTTCCCCCAATGCTCATTATTGAAATAAATCAATGAGCGGATGTGGCTGCAAAGCCGGGATGCTCTTGGGTCCCATGTTCTGCCTTTGGCAGGCCGTTCCAGGGGCAGGCTCAGCTGGCTGATGTTCCCAGGGAATTGCTTCCTTCTCGACGTAAATTTGGGGCTGATTTCTACATAACCGATCCAAGACATTTCCCCAACCACTCGGGCAAGTGCGTAAACAAAAATGAAAGCACCAGCACACATCCCCAGTGCCTGCCCTGATGAAAAATGGAAATGCTCTGAGTTTCCTTTTCTTTTTTTGGGCAGGCAAACCACGAGCCACCTCGAGAAAGGCCACAAATAACCATTCAAAAAGCAATTCCATCTCACGAACCTGCCTCCGCAGTGATCAACGGGAACTGCTCTTTCCAGCTTTGTGTGCACGGCAGACCATGGCCTCTCATTAATATTTAGTATTTGTTTGAAGGAAATTGATTCTTTTTGTCTGCCATCCAGGGAAGCTGCTTTCTGAACACGCTACATTTTAATTGCTCAGTCTCAGCTCTGAATAAGAGCCTTTGTGCTGTTTCATGTGACTCCATTGCTATATCTGGCTCGCCCCAGAGATGGGCAACGAAACCAGATAGCCCAAAGGCTCAGGACAAAGGGACACCTTGCATCTCGATGCAAATCAGTCATTTTATGTCCTCACACTGCCCCATCACCATGGCACCCAAAGGAAAACGTGCAGGAACTGGCGAATTTAGCCTTGTGGCACTCCTGGGAGGCTGGGATGGATTAGCAGCTCCCCTCAAACCAAGGGAAACTGAGGCACTGGAGGGTTGAAGTGAGTGGCTGCTTCCCACCTCTCCAGGGAGCAGGGTAGAGGGGCTGGATCCACATCCTGCAAAATCCTGGACCCATCATCCACCTGGGGAGATGCTCTGCCCATTTCTTGGGATGCCCTTGCCCTGGACAAACTGTTGGCATGAAAATATTCAGTGTCCCAGTCTGGGTTGGAGAAAAGCTGACAGTGAACAGGATGTCCTCCCTTCATACACCCATCTCACAGAATCTGACAGCATGAAGGATTTTGCCCTGTCCCAGGAAGCAACCTGCTGAGGGGTCCAAAAGTCAGAAATTCCATGAAAAGCCCAGAGGAAGAACAATCAGCTCTCCAGGGTACATTTGAGCCCCAGTCCCAAGAGGATGCAGGTGCATAGGGCAAGCCCTGGATATATGGATGATCCAGCCCCAACTCAATAAAAACCTTCAGACAAAACCAAATTGAGCAAATTTATTTTTATAGAGTCACGGAGTGGTTTGTATTGGAAGGGACCTTAAACTCATCTCATTCCACCCCCTGCCATGTGCACAGACATCTTCCACCAGACCAGGTTGCTCCAAACCCCATCCAGCCTGGCCTTGGACACTCCCAGGGATGTGGCAGCCACAGCATCCTTATAGTAAGGAGTTTCTTCCAACAGAATAAATTTCTCCTTCAGTCTGACCTCTCCCAGGCCAGCCATGGGGGTAAGCTCTCCCGTGGGGTGCAGAGAGAATCCCTGACTGTGGGCTTAGGTGGCTCCATGTGAACATCTCCCACTGGGAAAGATGTGCCCCAGCTGGCTCATGACCTGCTGAAAGAGCAGGAAACCTGATATTACCCTTATTTCACCCACAGAGACCAGAGGCATCGACCGGTTCCTGTTACGAAAAATCCATTTTTCCTTTCTGATTCCCTGTAATCCCTCATTAAAGCATAAGGACATTCCCTGCTCTCTGTCACTGTTTGGATGCTGGCAAACAGCCTTGCTCACAGCCATTACAGTTATCTAAAGACAGGGAGGAAGAAGATAGACCTGAGCACCCAGACCTTGGTTGTGGCGCTCCCAGGAGCAGGCAGGGATGCAGAGCTGGCTGGAATGGAAATGCGAGCACTGGGGCTGGCTGACCTTTGCCAAACGCCAGAGGAACCAGCCTTTCTGGCTGTCCCAAGTGGCTGTGGAGGAAATGAGAATGGCCTGACCTTATCCCTCCTAACTCAATGCTCGAGCCCGGGTGCAGCCAGCAGCACTCAGTGCAGACACTCCAGTGCCAAAGGGAAGCACCGATGGCACCAGGTGAACACCGTGGCCAGGCTGAGAGCCTGCATCACTTTGTCTGAGTGTGTCCCTCCCAGGTGAGAATAACTTTGTGTTTCCAGGAGATTGCAAACCTTGGGAAAGACAGGCGGGGAAACTGCAGGGCTGGTCCTGGGCAGGATCGTGCACAGCAGCCCTAAGGGATGTGTGGGGGCTGCTCCTGCAGCTCGCCAGGACAGCACCGAGCCCCTGGCACAGGAATGACACCACCGGAGGCTGGCATGTGCCCATGTGCAGCCACATCAGCCCACCCTAGCAGCAGGCACAGGCTTTCCAAAGGCATGTGCAGAAAATGCCCCGGGGACCTGCGTGCCACTGGCAGCAGGAACATGATTAGCAGGAGCTCTGGGCAGCGAAGGCAGGAGAAAAAGAACAGAACAAACCACGGTTTTAATTTGTACAAGCTGGTAATTATAGTTGCTATCTGTCTGAAATCTCTATTGAGTTTATTTAAATATGTTCTCCGTGAAGGCCATTCAGACAGGAATTATCAAGGTGTTGCAGTAGAGGAGATAATGCCATGCAGTTTTCAACAGATCAAGGGCTGATTAGGAGGAATTAATTAGCTGCTTAAACAGTCCTTGACTCGCTGCAGCAATTAGCCATCACCTCCCTGCAGTCACGTTCCTGGCACAGCGGTGCCACCGATACGAAGCACAGAACTCCTTCCCCGCGTGCTGGTGTGAGCACCAGGCCAGCTCTGGGTGGGCACATGGCCCTGGGAAGAGGTCCTAAGCCCACGAGGGCTCCAAAGCCACCCCGTGGGCAGGGCGTGGCAAACAGGCAGGGGTGAGCTGGGCTGTGGGGACTCCCGTGTGCCCACTCCACTGCCCGCTGCTGGTCAGTGATTCCCAACGCAGGGCAGACAATGGGTGCCTTCCCTCCTCCAGTCTTTAGCAGGCCAGTCCCTCAGGCATTCCCCATCTACCACCTTTTCTGTGCTATGAACCACCAGTTCTCAGGTGTGCCCCTTCACTGGGGCCAGCAGATCATCCAGCAGCCTTTATCCCATGTGCCATCACTTGCTGTCACTTGCTGTCCCTTTGGTAGGGTGGGAGCATCACCCCTCACCTCTGCAAGCACTAAACCATGGAAAGCTGACATTGCAGAGCTGGAGGCTGAGCCATCACCACTGGACACTCTCCAGGAGGAGAAGCTGGCACTTGGGGTGACCAGGAGACCACCATGAGGCTCTGAGCCCCTCCTGCCAGCACAGTGCCTTGCGGGAGCTGGTCACAGCTGCCAAGCTCCTGCCAGCATCCCAGTGGGCTCCACCTTGCTTAGCTGCTTCCTGCCTGCACTAGGAAAAACCGTGGCAGCTCTGGACTACCTGATCCAGAGACTGAGTTAACTTCTCTGAAGGTTTATCAACTCACAGGCTCTCCACTGCAGAGAGCCATGAGATGGTAATGCAGCCTGAAAGCTTTTTAGCAAATGATTAAAGCCTTGTGAAGTTCCCCCACCAAGTACTGGAGCAGCAGCTTCCAGTTCATGCAATTAAAACACTGAAGCGATATGAGAAGAGACAAGCGCTATCTTAATGGTTTCCTGTGAGCTGTGAGGCAAAGCAGGCTGGGGACTGTGTCCATGGAGCTTGTAAAGGCTTTTTCATGGTAATGCCCCAAGAAAAGATGCACCCAGAGATGGTTTGATGGCGAGCAACAGGCACTGGGGACAACAGGTGACAGTCTGTGCCCATGCACGTGGAGCCAGAGCACGGCAGGGACTCCTGGCAGAGCCTGGCTGGCAAGTGTCCCAAGAGTTGGGGATGGGCTGGCTCATCCAGATCTCCCTAGAAGCTATATCAGTTAAGTTTTTCCCCTTTCCCATTCCCTCACTGGTGTGATGGCAGTAACAGCTGTCAGCAAGCCACAGCTGAGCAGCACAGCTCAGCTCCTCCATGTCTGCCAAGGGCTTTCAGTTTGGAAGGGAAGGCGTCGATTTGACGCAAGGAAGATTTTTCCATTGCCTTTCACGGGCTCTGGATGGGGGGGTTGTTGTTTATTCCAGCCAAAAGAAACAGGAGCGGGATTTTGGAGAGACAAGGCGATGTGTGGACTGGCTGTGCACGGACACTGAGGTGTGGAACAGCCAGCTGGAACACTGGGGCTGCACACCCAGGTGACAAAGAGCTGCACAGAGGGAAAAACCGCATTTGCAGGCTCTCACAGTGGAACAGGAGGTTTGGAACACACAAAGGGCTTCAAAAAAAAGGAGAACATCCAAGGGGCTGAAGAAGAGAACTACCTACAAGCACAGAGGAGGGCGGGCTGCTCTCCAAAACCAAAAAGCTGCAGTGAGATGAGACAGCACGACAAACCCTCACTGCCTACAGTGCCCATCACCCAAAACAGCAAGTGAAGAGGATGAAACACAAGCTGGAGTGCCTCTTCTAGCGACTCTTTCCTCATGAATGCTGCCAGTGAGGAAGTCAACAGGGTCCAGTCTGAGCACTATGACACAGGGAGAAGAGTAAAGCGACTCCACTTCTTCAGAAGTGGAAGGATATTAAAGAAACCCAGCCTGCCTCCACCATATTTAGCCTCAAAAACAACTGTCCCTGCACCTATGCCTAGTGAAAGTAACTGGACTGAAACGGCACAGGTCACCTCAGCTAACAGCCTTGAGTTGGGGAAACAAAACAAGCCTGCAGCTAAACAGATAAGGGTTTCATAAAGACTAGGTACGCTTTACCTCAAAATTATCCCTCGAGATTACCTCCATATGAGCCTTTACCTTGAATCCACTCATGATAAACGGTGAGATAAAAAATTTCATTTATCTAATAGTGTTTATGTGATTTGTCAAAGTGGGATCTCATTAGCTGGCTGCAATGAAAACAAGCCCTTGCTTAGTGTACACGAAGGCAGCCCGGGTCCGTCGATGTTCTATGAGCCACATCCTCTCCTCTTCAATAAAAACAAAAATGACAAGGACTATGGGCTGTATTTGCTAGCAATTTCCAACACAAAATCCGAACAGTTTCTCCTCAAAGCAAAGAGCTCATGATTTATGTCCAAAGAGCTGGAAGCTGAAGGAAGGTTATTTCAATAACCCAGAATGAGCTGCGTTAATTAATTTTGAGAGTGGGCATGGGGAGCCCTTATGAGCAGCTCCCCGAGAGTGAAAGGGAAGGGCAATACGCTCCCACCACAGGGAATCAGGCTGCACAGCCCAACCCAACTTTCCCAGCCAGCAAATCCCATGGAAAAAGTATTTGTGAAATAATGAATTCTCCAGAGTGCAGCACGGGATGGGGAAGGACCTTTCCAGTCCCAGCCTGGGACGTGGAAGCGATGGCCAAACAGTGGGAGGGACACAGGCTGCATGAGGGAATGGGGAGCAGCTGGGACACACCCAGCTCCTCTAAACCATGAATACAACCAAATAAAATAATCTTCTGAGATTAGGGAAAGGCAAAAGCTGCCCCTACACAAATATGTGGGGCTCTGCTGGAGCTCGGAGGGAAGGTAAGTACTGCCAGATGAGCACCTCGTGAGCAGGACAGTGAAGCATTTTGCTGGATTTCTTTTCATCTTCCACACCCAGATGACTTGGCCCACACTCAGCTTCCCACTGCACAGAGTTCCCATCCAGAAAACCACAAGCCTCGTATTTTCACACATTTCTCTGAATGTGAGTGTTTTCCTTGGGGCAAACAGATTGGATTTTGCTCAGGCAGCCCACAGCAGGCACTTTGACAAACAAACCAGAAGCAAAGGTGTGTGCCAGTCTCTTGAGTGACTGAGAACATTCTGCCCACCTCACAGCCTGTATTTGCTTGGGTTTTTTTCCTGTTGCTCGTACGCATGCAGCCCTAAATAAAGCAAAGCTGAGGAAGTGCCTGAAGTGCTCTACACAGCTGCTTTCACCAAACCAGGCCGTCTACCCAACAGACCCATTTTCAAACAAAGCGATCCAACAATAGCACTGACGATGTTTGAACTGGCTCGGATTTAGGAAGACAAGCTCTTTGCTGCACCACACTGTCAGCAAGCACTCAGTACAAATGCCACGTTACAAGATAAACATCTCTCCTTTTATTTTTAAGACTCCACTTTTACTTTCGCGCCTCTGTTTGGTTGCGTTATTTCCAAACGAGGCCCTGGATCCCAATGGATCACAGTGCTGAGGTCAAGTCCTTCTGAATTCACTTCAGCGCCTTGGGTTTGCTTTTAAAAGTGGGGATAAAGCTTTATCTGCGTCACGAAGCATCTATTCTGCTCTTCAAAGCTTTCCAACACTGCTGCAAACCTCTAGTTCCAATTGCTATTGCCGTTGCAAATAAGGTCAGCCTGATTAAAAACCAGTTATTCTAGGTGGAATGAAAATGGTCAATCTTCAGCCAGTGCATGCTATGTAAGAAATATTCTGTTCCTGAACTGAAACAAGCCTTCACCGGCTCCAGGTAAAAGGAGATTGAGGTCACCTAACAACTGACATTACTTACAACCTCTGATTCATTGCAAAGAGAATGTGTAAAGCTATACCGGAGATGTCAGCTAAATCAGGTGCTTTCTTCTGTCCTGTATGACCTGTATTTAATTGCAGATCTGGGTTCAGGTCCCACTGTGAGCAGCTGGTGTCCCCAGCCAGCCCAACCTGCAGATGTGACACTGCCTGCAACCGAAAACTGGGGCCGGATGCTGCAATATTTCAATTCAGGCAATTACTCAAGGAGCTGTGGCCCACGGGAGTGAAAATACTCCAGCTCAGTTGTCTTAAAGATTAAGTCAGAAGTTCCAATTCACCCAATGTATGAGTAAGAAGGAGCTGGCAGGAGAGAAAGGGATGGACAAAGGCTGTGGGTGACAACAAGCAGCAACCTCTCGAGACACAAACATATCAGCCCACAAGCACCCAGCCCCACGCAGAGGAAGATAAAGCAGCCGAGCCATCCCAGCACTGCCTGTGTTTGATGTGAAGGTTTTCAGGCCTGGGCATCATCTTTGCAGTTTGCTCTCGTTAATAGGTTTGCTTGGATTCCAGCTCAGCCCAGCTCATTAGCCACACCGCCGAATCCCACACTAATTCTGCATCCCCTCTACCGCTACAGATAAATAATAAAATTGCCTCCACGCAGGGCTTGTTTTCTTCCTCTCTCGCCCTAATGCAAGTCTGGTAGCATCTCATGTATCTGTTAACGAAGTCCATAATATCCAGAGTTTCTCAGCAAGTAAAAATTACAATCATTAGGCAGTGAGTGATGAGAGAGAGAAACACCACGTCTGCCCAGGCTGGCAGTAACAGTACAGCAAGTACACGTCCCGGAGAGCCGAGCCTTGCTCTCCTGTACTGTGGTACCCAGCGTTCTTCATTAGCACCTGTCTTTAATAGAGCAAGGCAGCGTCCTGCGGCAGGTCACAATTACACACCCCAATTAATTCAGGGAGAAACAATGACAGGCATCGCAGAGGAACACTTTGCAGCGGAGTGGTAAAAAGATGAAGTGGAAGAGGAATAGGAACATTTTAAAGCCCTGCCTGAAACAAAAGCCAGTAGAGGCACAAGTGACAGCACGGTAGAGGAGCCATGGCTGGTTTCCTTGTACACAACTTTGTAATTTTTGTTTTAAATAGAAAAGAAACACAACAATTACTCTTTTGGTCACAATACCCCAGTGACCAGGACCAGCAGGCTCAGATCAGGACTTCTTGTGCCATTTACAAACAACACACAAAGCTGACTTGGCTTCTCCCAGAGCTGCAGCCACTCTCTTGCTGGCCTTTTGCGAAATTAGGGTTTAATTCTCTGGAATAAGTCTGCTAATAAGGACTCCCAACACACCCATCCTCTGGACAGCGTGTACCCGCTCATCGTTCCCCCAGGAGCCGTGATAGGAGGGGGACAGGGAAGGGGGGAGAAAAAAATCCACCTCAGAGAGCACAGAATGCAAGAGAAATCCAATACTCCTTCACAGAGGAGTGAGAAGTTGCTGGAATAGAGGTACTGGCTGCACTGGCCATGCTCAGCAAAGCACTGATTTCGTCTGGGAGGGCCTCCTGTCCTCTCCCTGCTGGACAGATCATGTTCCAGGCTCTGTGTTAAGCCTCCCCTGGGAACATTTCCCACGGCACCGAGGACACGCATGTTTGTGATGCTGCCGTCGCGGCAGCAACAATAGAGAGGGACAATGTGATCTTTATGTAACGCGGGCTCTGTTCCCCTCTGCCTGGGGATGAGATGTTCAACATACAGGCACAACAAGTAATAACAACCTGAAGGGTTAAACACAACCACCAGACCCCTCGGCCTTGCTGGTGTCAGCACTGGGGTTCCTCTGGGTGCGGACGGGTGTAACCACGTGCCCCACAGTATTAATTCATCTGTTCAGTGCAAGAAACGTAACCCAAAAGCTGAGTGAACTCTCAGTCATCCTCAGAGCCTGTGATCTACATCCCGAGGGAGGTCCTTCCCCCTCCTGCAGCCTCAAAGCCCAGTGCTGGGATACAGATACCAGCCCTGCATCCAGTGCTCAAAGGTTCTCACAGCCTTTTGCTCCACAAATTTCTACTAGAGGCCTGCACAGAGGTGGAGGAGGGAGGCTGAGAAAGTCCTTCCAGATATGGATCTACTCACATCTGCACCAGCGACCAAAGCTTAATGGGAACAGGAAGAAAAGTAATGCTCCTCTGTTGGGCAATGCACTCGCTTTGGCTTCCGAGTACATCAGTCTCTGGAAAACGACTGTACAACAAAATCTCGAAATGAAACTAATTCACTGCTGCTCTCCAGCCTTGGGAATGAAATGAGTAAGTCTGCAGTCATTACAACAATGTCCTGGTAAAAATAAACAGGAAAGGGCACTTGGTAGGAATGCTTCATAGTTAAAAATACAGTATCTCATCTGAGGTCATTCTGCTTTTTATAGGAACAGGCAGGCATGCCTCAAAGTGATCAGATTTGGTATTACTTCCTGTTATGGATGTACACCTCAGTCACAGACAGATGGATGAGGTTCTTTTCCCCAGCCCAAAATCTTCCCTGGGATGATGCAGATTGAGCGTTTGCTATTGGGCTGACAGCTCTGAGGGAAGAGGCAGGAATCGGAACACCTGACTATGTGCGGGGATTTGGGGTTTGTCTTCTTTTCACTCAACAAGACTGACAAGGAGGATGCCCAACTTCTTCATTCTAAAATGTGCAAAGAGCCAGAGGCGGGCATGCTGAGCACCATGCAGGCACAGAGATGATGCTGGACAAAGGGCAGGAGGCGAGAAAAGTGGGCAGAAGGAGCGTAAAGGATCATAAAAGCTGCATGTACACTTTCCTTCACAGAAAATGTCTTTGTGCTTTTATGGCAAGGAGCTGCTACAATTACAGCTTCTTTTATAAGCGAAGCAGAAACCAGATAATGAGCAAACCTCCCACTGCACAAAGGAGGTGACGAAGGTGTTCTGGGAGACCTGATGGTCAGGCTTCCCCGCAACAGCCAAAAGCATAGAAAATTGCTGAAACCCATCTCCATTTCACCCTCTTCAGGGCTGTGAGCTGTTCATAGCCTTTTTCTTCCCCAAAGTACAAAAAGCATCACACCAAAAATGATTGTGCCTGCACAGATAGCAAGCGAAAACCCTTCAGCCGGACAAAGCAGAGCTTGCACACGCTGACCTGCAGAACGAGTGCATGGCTGCATCATCCCTACTCTGGGGGAGGAAAGAGAGGGAACAAAAAAAGGTTTCACAAAGGAAAAAAACAAGTAGGATATGGTCCAGTCCAGGTGAGTTTGTACTTCACCACAGAGGTTCACAATTTCAATGACACATGGGAAAATCAAGAGTTCCCACCAGTCTTCCTCTCCTTGACCTCAAGATCCACTGGGAGAGCAGGGCAGTTTGATGAAGCCACGTGCAGGTGTAAAAGCCTGGGGCTTCCAGGTTTTCTGGAAACCAAATTTTTAATTTCCTGAGAAAGTTGCTCCCTCATTCCTGCATGGGAGCAAGCACAGAAGTTCAGATGGCTTGGCAGGGAAAAGGAAAATTTAGGCAGCAGCTCCACAGCCCTTCCCCTGGGTTGGGGTCACCCTCCAAAATCAAAACCCCTTGCTCTGTGTAGTCAGTGCACTGCTGCTCCCATCTCTCTGCCACGTATCAACCAACACCACAGTGCAGGCACGTTCTTGAGTCCACAGCTCATGTGCTCTATCAACAAAATACATCAGCACCAGCTTCCAAAAATCAACTGTTTCTCATGGGTTTGGGTAGAGGGGTTTTAAAGCTTTGTCAGGATCCCTTAGGAAGGGGAATGACAGGGACCTGATGCAGGCAGGCAGCCTGGGACTTGCTGCTGACTTGTTTGCTTTAACTAAGATGAGGCTCCTAGCATTTACAAGGAACCAACGTCTGACAAGCACTGCTGTGATCGGGCTGCTGAACTATCTGGTGTCACACTCAGGAGAGCAGGGATGTGGGATGCTCCTGCCAAGAACCATATCCAGTTGCACATATCACTGGGGTCATTTTATAGGTGGAAAACACACGGAGGGTTTTGCTTTAGTGATTTACTAATCTACTTTCCCACTCACTTGCTGCTGCCACGTGAGCAACTTGAGATAAGTGTCTGCTTGGAGTTCATCCGGGAGGGAAAAAATAGGGAAAACGAGGTGGCATTTTCTTTAGGGTGCCACCAGCCTGCAACAAGCCAGAGTCAGCACCCCCACCACAAAACTCCAATGCCTCCCTCCCACCATGAGTCTCCAGGCATGCAGAAGATGCAACTGCATTGTGATGGAAGCGTAGCAGCGGGGCTTACGGAAACAACCTCCCAAGAGCACCCAGCACACTGCGTGTCTGCATTTCTCCATCAAAACAGCCTATTTTGGGAGATCACATCCTTCTGGGAACTGGGCAGGCTTCTGCTAAACAGTCTGTGCCACGGCACAGCAAGAACACATCTGGCTCACGTCTGTGACTGTGGCAGGCACACAGCATGGGAAGCCCCTGTCTGGCCCCTGGTCACTGATATTCCAGGGGTAGCAGTGGCTTTTTCCCCTCGGGGCTCCAGCAGCTCCCAGTCCCCAGGCTATGCACAAACACTGCCAAAGCCCAGGCC
The DNA here is from genome assembly GCA_013389985.1 of Dryoscopus gambensis. Lineage (NCBI taxonomy): Eukaryota > Metazoa > Chordata > Aves > Passeriformes > Malaconotidae > Dryoscopus > Dryoscopus gambensis. Next base: position 662,730 of record WEIT01005703.1, read on the forward strand.
CACGCAGAAGGAGCTGCCTCTTCCACGCCTCTCAGTCTGGGTAGACAAAACCACTTTCTTTTTGCTTCCAGCTGCACTTTTTCCCTTGTCCTGTGAGATGCAGGTGGTCACAGACTTGCCATTTCATGAGCAGCACCTCGTCAGCACGTGAGAGGGTTTAGCAGCAGGATGGCAGGAGAGGGATGGAGTGGGATGGAGAAGAAATGGCCTTTTCCACCTTCCAGGGTCTACAGATAATCCTCTGATCCATATGGAAACAAGACTCTTGGCTTAAATATATTTTTTTTCATCTTTTATGTGTGTGCTGACTTACTCCAGCAGGGCTGCCAGCAGCCTGCAGTTTATTTTTAAAACACTAAACAAGAGAAGTCCAGTATATACAACAAAGACCCTGGGTTTTCAGAGAAGCACTCTGCAGATGCTAAAAAAAGGAGGTTGCTTTTTGGGTCAGCTGTGAGGTGAGAGGCAGATTCTGACCTTGGTTTTGAGAAACGCTGAGCAGGCACGTCGCACACCAGCTGGATCCCAAATTCACTCTCGGAACAGGCACAGAAATGGCTCAGCTTCCCAAGCACAGCCTGCCTTGGCAGGTACCCGTGCACGGTGGGTGGGCAGCTGCTGGAATGGCTGTCACCACCTCACCCGGAGCCCTGAGACCGTGCCCAGCTCGACACACAGATGAAGCATCTCAGCTCACAGCTGCCTGGCCAGCCTGGGCTCCACAATCCCCCCACCACAGGCAGCTCAGCCTGCAGGGACACCATAAAAATACATCGCACAGCTTCTTCAAGAGGATTTAGATGAAAACGCCACCACCTCCAGCTGTGAGGCTGTGGGAAGCAGTGCTGGGACGAAGGCTCTCCCTCAAGGTGACGGCGCTCCTAATTGTGCCACTCCAGCCGGCACGCTGGAGGGTGCGACCCAGTTTTGGTGCTTGTTACGTGGCTCGCAGCGGTGCTGACACGCTGGAAAAGTTAAATTTAGGAGACAAACAGGCCTGGTGTTACACACCCGGGCAGGACTGGCTCTGTTACGAGAGCTGGAGAATCGATGCCGTTCGCTTCCGCGCGTTACAGCGGCGCCGCGAAGCCCTCGCTGCCGGAGTGAAAGCGTTACCAAGTCACTTGGAATAAAATTGCCACTAAATGCTATTTGGGAGATGGGGAAAAAAAAAAAAGGCAAATCCTCACTCTTTCTCAGCTATTGTAGGAAATGAAAACGGCTATTGCTGCCTGGTAGAGAGTCCAATTATGAATAATGTGCGTTCTCTCCCTGCACAAAGGATGAAAGGCATCAGAGCTGGTGGTGACATTTTAAGACCGGAGATGTAAGAGCGGATCTGAGCCTCGTTGCAAGCCCAGCTTTACCCCAATAAAGAAACACTTTCTGCAGTCAATTGCCTTGCAGCGTAGCTTGAAGCCCCGCTATTGATCTAGCATCTGTTATAAGCAGATAATCATCACCGCTGTGCCATGGCTTCTCTGATGGGGTCTAAAAGCACTTTCCAGAAGCTGGTTGAGGGCTGTTTTCTGCTCTCCCCCATGGCTGCAGGAAGGCAGAGGTTTGTGGGGTAGCCCACAAAAGTCTTGAAGGTTGACAGAATTTGAAGGCCAGAAAAAAATATTGAATCACCCCAACTTGTTCATCTCGCAGTCCTGTAAACTTCAGGTAACTGAGGTGCACTCCCCACAAGGCTCTGCTGCCATCCCAGCCCTCACACAGCTATTTTATACCCTGCAATTTCCTTTCCCCAGCGAAGTGCTGACACACCACCATCAAGCCACGGCTCAATCCTTTCCTTTTCTAAGACAGGCAGTGAGAGCTGCTGAAATCTCCCAGCATCAGGCTTTTTTCTCCTGTCCCCAAAGAGTCTCTAGGACTTTGGCTCACTGAGGTCTGAATCCCGACAACTCCCGAGCTTCCATCTGCTTCCCAGCAGCATGGGGATGTTTTGGGCCAGGCACCTTCCTCCAAGTTTAGCAAGAAGTGGTCAGAGGTAGGTGAAATCGGGCTGCCAGTGCCTGCAATCTCCCCCTTCCCTCCCAGTGCAAGCACTTCTTACCCATTTGGCAGATTCCTCCAGTCTCCAAAGAAGGAGAAAAGGATGGGAAATTAAAAATAAATGAACCAAGAGATACACATCCATCAGGAGCCAGGCGCTGTCAGTCCAGGTCCCTGTGCAACTACTTCTTTAATCAAAACCTCATGCAGCTTAAACGCTTGACAGAAGTCTAGAACAGAGATCGTGTTACCCTGAACAGGAAAAGCTGCAACCTTGAAGAATAAAATCACTGTCTGATGGGGTCTATTTTCTTTAAAATCACGCTAAATTACGCCAAGCCTGTTCCTAGCTGTGACATTTGAGGTTTCACCCTGCAGATTCCTGTGAGACACACGGGTGTCTCGAGAGAGTGACCGGAGGTGACGGGAGGAGTGAGCTCTGGGGCGCCAGCTGAAGATGAGCCATTTCTAAATCGGTCCATGACGCCAGACCTAAATTTTTAAGAGGCTCAAATCAAGAAAAGATTGCTGATGGATGCACTCCCCACTTAAAACTCACTTGCGTGGTGATGGACGTCAGACTACTGGCCTCACGGCTATGCCTGGTTGCTACTGAGAGTGACAGAAACCTTCCAGCTTTCTAGAAAGTCCTCGTGTGCCAAGGCTCAGCCAGCTCTTTAGAGCCTCCTGCACGCAGGTTATCTGCCTCTCTTGGCTTGAAAATGTTTGTCCCTGAGGAGTTTTTATTTAATGCCTTCCTTAGTTACCAAGGGATGAGAAGTTTCTCCCATCGTTCTGTGGCTTTCCAAATACAGATGGGATTTATTGAAGTTCCTGCTGCTCTGGCCTCATTAACGTTTTATGGCACAGCTCCAGAGATGTGCCTGCTCCTTGCCAGGTGCCCCTCTACAGCCCTACGGTGGCTCAGGTCTCTTGGCTGCACAGAACATCCTTGGGGAGTTTTAAGTGATTTCATTCCCAAAACAGCTCTGCTGCTTCCTTCTGGGACCTCCCCTGCATGCTGCCTCTTGTGGGACCACAGCTCCCAGCAGCTCCTCTCATAACAGACACAGTGGGTGGGAAAGCAGAGACAGCATGAGCAGGAGAGAGGGAAAAATACGGGAAAAACTAGAGAATAGTACAGGAACACATTCAAGCTGTGCCACGGACAACATAACCTGAGGGCTGTCCAGGGACAGGCAGGATTTTAAGTGGCACAGAGGGGCTAGAAGCAGAAGAGGGGGTGCAAGCCCAGGGTTTGGTGAGGAAATGCAGCAGGTGGCCCTGGGGAGACATCCCCGGTACCCTCCTGCACATGCCTGCAGGGAGGAAGATGGGAATTGAGAGTCCTTAGGCCTTTCTGGAAGAGCTTTCCTCCCCCGTGGAGAACAGGAGGGAACATCAGCACAGCCCAGCTGGAGTCTGCAAATTGCCCCACTTAGGCTCTGGTCCTCAAAACTGCTCTTACCCAAAGTACATCCATCGACCTGACAAGCATCGTGTTTTTCTCTGGAGGACACACTCCTCCACAGCCTCCAGAGTTTGTGCTTCATCCCCAAACTCTGCAGGTTTTGTCCCAGAGAAACGTGCCTGGTGCTCACCAAGGCACCTTGCTATGATCAAGGCCTTGGGATATGCCTCTCCATGATCCAAGCACTGCAGGAGCCGGGGTTTCCCCACCACATATTTATTCAGAGGCACTGCACAGCAAGGACAACTTGGCATCAAACTTTGGAAGAGGCAGGCCTGGCTGGAGTTCAGCAGAAACAGGGAATTAAGACACTGAACTAAATCAATGCATCCCCACCCAATTTCTATCCAAATCAGGAATTTCATGCACAGGAGGGATTTTGACCAGCGTCCCACATTACTTATTGAGTAGAGAGAGCAAAGAGTGCTTGGCACTGTGCAGAATTCCAGTCTTTGCACCAAAGCTCTTGGAAACCCAGAGTAATTCAGATGCAGAAGCAATCTCAGCTGCTGGGCAGGAACTCAAATAGCCAAGGACAGAGAGAGTCTGTGCAGGGATGTAGGGAAAGAAAGAGCTGCTGGCTGGGTGCAGGGAGGGGACAATGATCACATGGATAAAAGGATGGGGAGGAGGTAAAGGACGCAGGTCAGGGGAAATCCAAGGATAGCCAGGGCTACTCTTGATGAAATGTACCCGACAGTGGGGGCTTGTTTAGGGCTGCAAGACCCACAGGCCCCCTGCAAGAGCCTTCCAGCATTGCCTGCTGTGAGCCACACACCGGGACTGACAACAGCAGGGAGATGCCTGGGGGCTTGGGAAGAGCAAGGATGGAGGCATATGGACTGCAAGATCCACCCGGCCCATTCCAGCCGGGGAAACACGGAATGCCACACTCAGAGCTTTCCCCAACACCCAGCTCAGGCTGCTCACTCAAACCCCCTGCTCCCAGGCGCAGCCCTGCACGTCTGGCTTGGAGTGCCACCTGCTGCCAACGGCGCCGCGCTCCAGTCCCTGCGGGGGGACAAGAGCAGCGCGGAGCAACAAACTTCCTGCTCTTACATCAGCTTTCCCCGTCCTTTAACAGCAGCCAAACTCCTGATCCAAAAAGCAGTGCTATTTCCTAAGCTGCAGGCGTCCCACGAGTTCCAGGCATAGCAGCAGATGCTAATAAAGTACTTTTTCTTTGCCTTTCATGCAGTTTCTCGCTGGAGCCAGCCTTTCCCCCCAGAGACCACATCCTGAATCTTCTTGTTCATTGATTCTTTATGCTAAATGATGACTCTGCAGTCGAAATAATGTGGCATATTCCAGCTCGCATTTCAGACACCGTGAGACTTTTTAATAACGAGTTGCATGAAAAATTAGGGAGGCTGCAACAAAGAGCTCCGACAGAGGTTTCCAAAGTGACTCACAGCCAGTAGAGCCTCGCTTTTCCAAAGCCCAGCGTGAGACAATCTCAAGAGCCCCTGCACTCAGAGAAAAGAGAGCCCTCCCCCTCTAGAAAAATAAGACCTTTTTAAGGAGAATTCTCCAGGGAGAGAATCCCTGCAGGGAGGTTTGGCAGGCGGATTTGGGAATCATGGCTGAGATGACATCCTGTTCCCAGGAGTGCTCGCAGGGACGTTTCACCCCACGCCTCAGCTGTGCTGCTGAGGGTGCCGCAGGGTGGGAGTCACCTCGTCCTGCAGTAACCTGGGCTTCCTGCTTGGCACATGGGCTCTGGAATGCTCCGAAACGGGGCCAGCAATGATTCCTGTTGGTTTTGCAAGGAGGCAGCAAACCACAGCAGTAACAGGCAGTGGAAGTTTCTCCAGCCCTGGCTCCTAAAGCACTGTGGCACTCACAGCCACGGCAAACATCACCCATGCACAGGTATCCTGCTCCTCCTAGGGCTGGCTTGCTGCCAGCCCTGCAGCTCTCTGCCAGGCTTTGCAGCATGATGGAGGAGGAATTTTTTCAGGCCAACTTTTGGCTGACTGTTTTTGCCTCCTGCCATCCACACAAACAGCTGCCAACATATTTCAAGGGGAAGCAGCAGGCAACATATCCAGTGTCATTCATGCTCAGTCCCAGCAGTGAGCAGTGCCTGGCTGCTGGGTGGGACATGTGGTGGGACATGAAGGATGGGTTTGATTGCTCTGCTCCCTCTCCCAAGCTGAGCTCTCAGTTCCTTCTGTATCTTGTGCTGGCTCCCACCTTCACCTCCTCTGTGACAGCCCTCACGGTCACCCCCAGCCCCAGGAGCTGCAGCACAGCTCCCTGCTCACCCACTCCTAAGGTCTAATTGAGCACAGTCCCCCCACCCAGCCCAGCAGACTTCCCAAAAGAGGTTCTTCCTTCCAAAGGAAGCTGGGAAAGGAAGGCTGAGAGTAAAGGAGCAGCTGGCACGCAGGCAGCTCTTACCACATTCCAGAAGAGAGGGTTGAAGGCGATTGAGAGGACGGCCACAATGAAGGCAGTGTCAGTCACATCCACATAGCCAAAGAGCCACACCATGGCTGCCACATCCACCTGTGGAGGAAGGGATTGTTACTGGAGTGCAGGTTCCCACGGGAACACACCACCTCAAACCAAACCCATCAGCTGCCCCAAGGGTAGACGAACCTTTTAACAGCCCCAAGCAATGTGTTGTTACAGCTTGCAAAGTGCTGTGTCAGGATGGAAGGCTCAGAAGAAGGATGGGAGCTTCTCCAAGCTGTCCCCCCAAACCTCAGGGGCACTGGGCTCTCCGGGAGCCCCACACTCACAGCAGTGCCCAGAAGGACACAGGCACTGAGGTGACGCTCCTGCTCTGAGGATAGCACCAGTCCTCAGTTGCCAACTCATGAGTGTTTTACGAGAGGGAGCACCATTCCACAGCATCTCAGCATCCCTGGGGACAGAGGACAGTCCCAGGGATGCTGGTCTGCATGGAAGCCCCTAAAAATGAACTGTGTCAGCTTCAAACTTGTCTCCCATAAACTAGGAGTGATGCAAACCCCCTCCACAGCAAGGGGGAATGCATTTGCACTGTAAGGAGCTGCAAAAGAATTTCCTGTCTTAATGACAACAACAAAAACCCCTTAAAACTCGCTGTTCTCCTTTTAAGAAAGAGATTTTCCCCAAGACGGCTCCCTGACATTGTCAGCATTTTTACGTGCAGTAAGCCATGCTGCTTCTCCCTCCTCACTCCCTCTCCCTGCACTGGTATTTGGATGAAAAACAGCCAGTGTCTTTTTTTTTTTTTTTGGTCAAAACCTTTGAAAACAAAAAACAAAATAGCCCGGCCCAAGCCCTTCCCTCACTTGAAACAAAACCAAGACAACACTGAGACGTGGAAGGTTTTTGCTTCCCCAACACAGCTGTGTTTGTGAGTCCTTTGGATGTCAGGGGACAGGAACGGCTCGAAAAGGTATCAGCTCCACCTTGCCCATCCGGGACAGAAACTCCCACTGGCTCCTCACAGGCTCTTGGAAAGAACCAGAGGCACAGCGTCATTCATGGAAAGGGGCTGGTAAATCCAGCACCTCTCTTAGCCCAGGGAAAAGGCCTTGGGAATAGCTCTCGTGCTGGCCCAGGGCACACCCAGGTGCTCCAAGCGCCTCCTGCCCAGCCATGACGGCCCACAGTGCAAAGTGCAGGAGCAAAGACCATACAGCCCTGGGGAAAGGGGGGATCCTCACGGGGGTCCACAGCTGCCTTCAAACCACTGCTGTCCCAGATCCTCCAGGCTCCTTCATCTGACCCCTGGGGACACAGGTGCTGGCAGGGAACAACAGGAACAGCCCCGTGGCCTGACCCAGACCCATCTCTCCCTATTCCCACCTTCCACAGCCTCTCCTCCCCTCCCTTCACTGCCTAGCAGCCCTTCTCCACCAGACCTCGTCCCTTCACACTGTCAAGCCGTAACACAAGCAGCTGCTGGCACCGGGGCCGAACTGTCTAATCCCGCTTCAATTGCAATCCCGTGGGACCAGGACAGCTTCTTTCCTCTCGTTTTGTACGGTGCTGAGCACAGTGCTAGCACGGGCTGAACAAAAGCTTCTTGACCTACTAACTCCTGGCAGGCAACATCGTTAACATTGCACTCACCTTCTTTTCTCCTGCTCAACAACCAAATTCGCGGCTGCCAGCGGGAGGCAGATTGGCCTGTGCCTGGCGTGTGCTTTTCGGGATAAAAGGGGAGCCCTAATGGGATGAGCTGTCTCTTCGAGCTGCTGGGACAGCCACGTAACAGGCACAGAACATTCAACTTTGCCCCCTCCTCCACGGTGGGGGATCAATGACCGAGGCATGTGCTGCCCGCTTGATCACAGCCCCAAAGTCAGGGAGGGTGGGAACAGCATGGGCAGCTGGGTGAGAGCTGTACAGGCACCCAGGTGACAGTGGCATGGGCACCTGGGTGAAACATAAATGGGCACACGGGTGAGAGCCGTACAGGCACTTGGGGGACAGCAACATAGGAATCTAGATGAGAGCTGCATGGGCACTTGGGTGAGAGCTGTATGGGCACCTGAGTGAGCGATAAATGGATACCTGGGTGAGAGCTGCATGGGCACCTAAACAAGAGCTGCAGGTGAGCCGGTGGCAGCACTCCCGGGCCTCCCGCGCAGTGCCAGTGCAGCCCCTGCCTCCTGGTCAGACCGTGCCGTCCCGGCCGGGGTGGAACCGGGCTGGGAGGGCGGTGGGTGCACCTGGGGAACCGGGAACCGAGCATCCCGAAGCCTGCTGAACCTGCGGGCACAACCCGGGGGCGACTCCCAGCGGATCTGCCGAGCCCCGCGGCGGCACCGCGGGGGCGGGGGATCCATCCCCGGGCTCCCCTCGCTGCCCCAGGCCGGGG
>WEIT01005703.1:671157-689447 GCA_013389985.1 Dryoscopus gambensis
CGGGGACAGCACTGACCTCGCCGCCGGCCCGGCCGCCTCCGCTGCGGGTGTGAGATCGTGTCGGGCCGGGGCTGGACTTCGACCCTGCCTGCTGGAGCAGCGGGAGCGGGCGGGACGGACCCCCCGGGGCCGTACCGGGAGCTGGAGGGCGGCTGGGAGTGGGACGGCCCCGGTGGGAGAGGGGGCGAGAACCGACTGGGCACTGCAGCTGCGGGGGCACGGACAGGCACTGCCAGCCCCCGTCTGTTCCCTGCCAGCTCCCCTGCCTGTCCCCTGCCAACCCCTGCCCGTTTGCTGCCAACTTCCCTGCCTCTCCCCTGCCTGATCCCTGCCCATTCCCTTTTGCCCAGAGAAACTGTGACTGCCCCATCTCTGGAAGTGTTCCAGGCCAGGCTGGACGGGGCTTGGAGCAACGTGGCCTAGGGCAAGGTGTCCCAGCCCATGGCAGGGGGTGGGATGAGATGATCTTTAAGGTTCCTTCTGACCAAAACCGTTCTATGATTCCATGATTTTGTGATCTCTGCCCACCTCCTGCCCTGTCCCAGTTCAGTGCTCACACCAGGGCCAGCTGGGAAACAGCTCCAGTTCCCTGGCACAGGAAATTAAATGTCTCTTGACCAGTATTACTCAAACAAGGGCAAAATGTAAAGCCACCAAGTCTAAATGTATTTTAAGGACAATTCATTGCAGCCCTCTCCCTTCAGCCTGTGCAGTATATTTTTTTATTGCTGTTATTATTACTACTCATGTTATTTCTCTTCTTCAGTCCTCTCTGGGATGTTTCTGGTTGGCGCACTTCATGGGCTGCAGTCCTGGACCTGCTTGGAAAATCAGGTAGTATCATCCCTGTAGACCCCTGAGGGTCTCTGCTTTTGCAGATCCTGCTTTGCGAGGAAATAAATTTTCTTCAAAAATGAATTTGGTGTGAATGAGCTGCAAGTGTCCCTCCCAGAGGTCTCATGGGAGCAGGGAAGGGACAGGATATCCGAGTACTCACGTCCTGGCAGGCATTGAAAGTGTGCATGAGTGATGGCTCACTTGAAGCCCTCCCCAGGAAAATGGCATCCTTGGAGGATACGCCTCAGCAGACCCCAGGGATCCCAGTTTGGCTTCACGGGAAGCCAGCTGTCCTTAGTTCTGCTGCCCCAAACCCCTCGGTGCACCAGCACATCAGCACATCCCCACCCACACCGTCAGCTCCGGCACTCAGGGGGCTCACACAGGGCCCAAGGAGCGCATTCACCGGCACAAACCGGGCTGGTTTGGGGAGATGCACACACCGAGGCACTGTGGGTGGGAGCAGCGTTCCCTATGGATGATCTCCAGCTGCTTCCGGCCTCATCTCCCCCGCGCTGGATAATTTCGCTGTGCCAAGTGTGTAATTACTGCTTCTGCCATCTCCCGGGCTGGGCCACGGGAGCAGGTGGGAGGATGTTTGTTCTGAGTCCCACCAGCTGGGTGCTGGGTGCAGCAGGAAGGGCGATGGGGAAGCGGTGGGGGAAGCGATGGTGACTGGGATGTGTGAGGTGCTAATGTCCCTCTTTGGGAGGGAATTAGCAGGGAGAAACCTCCAAACTGTCCTCCCAGCTGCAAGGGGAGGGAGTCCTGGTGATGTCAGTGCTGCCGGCTGGGAAAGGACAAGGATGTCGTGGCACACGGGGAGGAGGAATGGGTCTGGCTGAGGGATGGATGGTGAGGAGGTGCAGAGGGATGAAGTGTCTCATTGGCTCCTCATTCAAAGTCAGCAGAGCTGGGCTGTCGTGGACAGGTCTGTCCGGTCACCCCAGTGAAGGCGCGTGCTGCAGGACCCAGTGTCATGCCACCAGCTCAGTTTAGGGTAGTGAATCACACTTGAGCCTTCATGCCATTTCCACTGCCAAATTCCCTGTCCATGGAAGTTTTTCCATGTAAGAGGGAAAGAAGGTGTTTGTGGCAGTGGGGCCTCTCTGTGCTGGCCTTCATCCCACCTTGGACACACCCCTGCAGCTGTGAAGGAGACAAAGAGGGCTTTCTGCAAAGGCTGGACTTTGTGTCCCCATCCCTCCCCTTCTCTCCATAGCATGCCTTTTATCCAGCTCTCCCTTTCTGAGCACTGAGCTCAGGAAGAGGACATCGCCCTCAGCTTTCCCAAGTCCCTTCTCAGCATGAACTCCCTCAGTGCCCTTTGAAATCCCACCACGGTCCCAAGAGGCCCCCGATGGATGTGGAGTTGCATCATGGCGACGGATGCTGCATGTGTGTTAGCAGGACACTGTGGCTTGGCAAGATGCACTTTGTTCAGGAGCATTTCAAATTTCAAACACAACCCGGGAAATCCACAACATGTGGAAATCTAGGGCAGGGAGTGCTGTTGGGTGGTTTTCCCTTAGAAATGGGACATGGGTTGGGAAACTGCAGTCCGGTAACTTCAGCACAGAGGGACAGCTCTCCTTGCAAGACTAGGAAAAAGTTTCCAGGCCAAATGATTGGCTTCATTGCTGGGAAAAGAAAAGAAAAGTCTTTTTTTCATTCCTTTTTGTCCACATCCCTGTTTCATGGTCCCCATGTTCAACCCTGCCCTGAAATAAAGCTGATTCCTGTGGGTTAAGCCCTTGCAAACCTGCAAGGGCCTGTACTGGTGGGTCATGGAGATCAAGGACAGAGCATTGAAACATGTGGTGAAGAACAACAAATAATGCTGGAGCAGAGCCGAAACCTTGGGGAGAAGCAGCAAAATTGCAGCTACTCCTGTGTCCTCCATCAGATACTGCACTGTCACCAGTGGTGTGATGCTGCAATCCTGGTGGAAATCCTCTAGTGTTTGTGCTGGAGGTTAGTTCTATTTATTTTCTGATGAATGATTTACTCCAGTAATTGGCACACAGCTCCCCTATTACAGATCATAAAGAATTAATCACGAGATTTTCAATGCTCCCCTATCAATTTTATTAGGCTTGATTGAGCGCAGTGGATTGGGAGCATATGGTATGTGAGGCAGACTCTGCTCCCAGTTACACTCTGGTTATGCTGAGGATTCGCTCAGCTGCTGATCCCTGTAAATCCAGAGAGACAGCTGCTCCTTTCCTCCTTTCCATGCCCTCACTGTTCCTTGAGTTCCCTTAAATACCCAGGGATACAGAGAACAACCAACACCACCTCCACGTACCTAAATTCTCCAAAAGCCTGAGATGCTCCCAAACTGGAAGCCAAGCTGGGTAGAGGATGCTTTGCTTCCGGCTCAGCCATGTATCAGCATGAGCCAGAAACTGGAGCCAAATGCTTGGGAGCTCAGGATCTGCCCCTGCGAAGGGGACGTGTCACAGCGTGGGAGGCTTGTCACTGGTGAAAGCTGAGGGTGCCTGTGCTGGCGTCAGGGAGTCCTGCCAGCCAGGTTTGCCCACGGGAGGTGCATTCTTGGAAGAATTGGCAAAAAGAAGTCCTAACACCTGCAGGAGCAGAATGACACATCCGTGGCCCGAACCAGCAGCACAGCGTGATTCCCTGGAGCAGAAACCTTCTTAAAAGCCACATCCCCTGTGTGGTTCCCCTCATGCAGAGAACCAGGAAAACCTTCAAAATTTCCATGGGGAAGGCTCACAGTCCTTTTGCCTGTGGGTGTTGTTACCATGCAGAGTCGTGATTCCGGGGAAGGGGATGGTGCAGGGCCCTGCTCCAGCCTGTGGGCAACGCTCACCTCAGTGAAACTGCTCCCAGTAACTACACCAGTATCTCAGTAGGTATTACAGGAGAGAATGGGAACTTGGGGAGTAGATGGAGCTACTTGCATAAGCCTAGCTTATCCTGAACTAGGCTTGCAAAGCAGCCAGTCTGGCTCAGCTTTAACCCCCATCCCCATCTGCTGCCTCGAGCAGCTGCATTGAAGGGCACCGAGAAGTTATTGCCAGTAACTGTTGGCAAGAGCCAGTGAGGAAACCTCCCTCTGGGAGAGCTGACCTGGGGAGGGAAAATCAGGAATGCAGCAGTGGACAGAGCAGGATCTGGCTGTTACAGTCCGAACATTTTTATGCACACGGTCGTGGTTCAGGAGCAGCGCGAGCAGGACTTTGCACAGGGGTCTTGCCCAGCTTCAGTGTGCCCAGTCGATGGGGCTGCCTCTCCTCTGCCTGCCCCTGCTGCCTGCACCTGAACCACCTCTCCAAGGCCTTGTTGTGCCCATGCTTCTGGGTGAACATCTCTCACAAACCCCCCAGGCTCTGGGAATTCCACGCTGACTCCCGGTGCACCTTATGTGGAAGCTGGGTCTCACCCAGGTGCTCTGCCCTGGCACAGCCACAGCTTGCATTTCTTTGAGCCGGGGCATTGTGCCCTCATTGTGCATCAGTGGGGAGAAGCACAGAGGGAAGAGGCAGACACAGAGGCATAAAGGTGCATTTTTCCAGCTTCAGCATTTCCAGGGAGCTCCAGTACCCCTCAGAGCCACACGCATGATGGGCACAGTGGGAAGGAGCGGGCTCCCTCCAGAGGAAGCCATCCTGTCGGAGGAGCTTCCCGACATCTGCGCTCTGAGCCTTGTGGAGATAACATTTAGGGAAGGATTCACACAGCTTCCCCGCTCCCCGAGGCCGCGTTCATCACCAGCATGTCTCTAATGAAGCGGAGGCTTTGCTTTCTGGGATCAATGAATCCACCGATCGTGACCTGTCTGCTAAGTGGGAAATCAGGTCTCTCCCTCCCCGAACTCGTCTGAGCTGGGCTCAAACAGCAGGTTCTGTCCCCAGGGTTACTCCGCGTCGCTTAATTGCAAAGCCCGTGTCTGATTAGAGAGCAGCAGCGAGGGTGTGCAGAGTTACCACGGAGCAGTGGCTGCTTCCCCAGCCTGGGAGATGGCTGCAAAGGAGGACATTTTGAGGCTCCAGGTGGGTGAAAATCCCCCAGATTTCCCTTTTCCAAAAGGTCCTGACTCTGCACAGCTGGCTGGAGGGTTTACTGCCAATCTGCTCTCCCCGAAAGCCGTAAATCCCTCCAAAGTACTTTTCACGGGGACAGATGCTTTAAGAGAAGCTGAGGCTTCCCAAAGCAGAAGGCAGCTGAAAAGGTCACTGCTACCATGTTCCCTGGCCACAGTCACATCCCATGACAGAGGTGGAAACAACCCCCATTGCCCCTGGGTCCATCCAAAGAGCCTGAACAGCTTTCCCTAATTCTTCCTGCACCTCCAGGTCCTCTCTGCACCTACAAACCAGCCTGTGCACCCCCAGTGCCTTTGCCTATAAGGTGCAAAGGGCTGAAGCAGCCTTCAAAAGAATTCCACAGGGATGAGGTGCATTGCGCCAGACACATCTAATTAGGGTTTCCCCATTTAGCTGAGCCATCCAGATGCCCAATTCTCGCTGCAGCATCGAGGAGGGATGGGATGGATCTGTCACATGGAGGGGGCTGAGTCGCAGCACCAAGCATTCCCTCTGTGGCCATCTCTCATCCCTCACTCTGCTGGCGCCTGGCTTTTCCCAGGCAATCAGCCTTGCTCTCAAATGTGACACCCAGGAGGGCTGTGGGGAGAAAAAGCTCTCATTGAGGACTCGGCGGAGAAAAAAAGCCTGGAAGTGGAGGCTGCTTCGTGCCAGGTGTGATGGCCCCTACAGCAGGTTCCTACTCCCAGTGCTCAGTGCCACAGAGGGCTGGGCTCAGAGCCTTTTCAGAGCATCAGCCTTTCCCTGAGTGGTCTCTAAAAGCTGTGGGGATGTGCTCTGCCTCCAGGCTGACTCCAAATGGAAGATTCCTGGGGAAGGCCTGACTGCAAGTCAGGGACACAAACATATGCTTGTGGGGGCCAGGAAGAGGCTCCATGGGGACACGCAGGTCTATCCTGAGGAACCACAGAGCCAGCTATAAATACCTCCTCAGAGCATCACTCCCCCTCCGCTTTGATGTTTTCCTGTTATTTACTTCAAGCCCACTCCTGCTGCTGTTATTTTTATCTTATCTCTTCTTTCCCCCTTCTTTTGTGTCTGTTTACGAGCTGCATCACAGAGGTGTTTCAAAAGGAAGATGGAAAGATGGTCAGGGACTCTGGCAAGAAGGTCAGGACCCCAGGAAGAAGGTTGGGGACCCTGGAAAGAAGGCTGGGGAGCTCAGGAGGGCAGAGGCTCTCCAGCTTCCAGCATGCTGCTCTCCAGCAGCACATGATGGGCAAGGCAGAATGTCCCTATGGGACTGATGTGGTGGATGACCCAAAGTACTCCCCACCGCGGGGACGGGGCAAATGGGGTCTCCTGCTGCTCTCCAGTGACCCACATCTGTCAAATTTGCAGGAAATTGGTCTCCCTGTGATGCCAAACCCCTACCAGAGCCAGAGGAATCCAGGCAAGCGGTTGAGAAATTAATGAAAGTGGAGGCCATGTGAGTAGTCAGACAGAGATGAGCTTAATTCCCTTAAACGAATTAAAAATACATCACTCCTCACCACTGTGAGCCCAGAGCTGCAGCAGCAGGAGGGGAGTGTGAGCTGTGAGTGCCTTGGCCCTCGGACCCCCCCCAAACTGAGTAACCAGGATTTCTGCCATGATCCTCCCATAGGCAGACTGGGAGCTGGGTGCCGTTACTGGGTGATGATTCGATACATTTAATCAAAAAGAAACTGCTGGAGCCAACTTTTTCCTTCTCTTCCTTCACCTTTTCAGCCCAAACTGATTTTTGATTGTATGAAATGGCATGAAGCAGAAGTTCTGGGGCTTCCCCACCTAAGCCAAAGCAGGCTGTTTACCTTGTTTCAGGTTTAAGATCTTTAATCCCTTTAGTGCTAAAGAATGATACTGTCCCCGTTCCCTATTTCATGCATCTCCCCTTCCCACACCCACCCGGAAACACCAAACTCCAGACATTCCCTTTGCCAGGATGCCTGCCTGTAGCGTCACCCACTGGCCAAGAACTGGGGTATTTTTGCAGATTCCCATAAAAAAGGGAAGCAGCTGGGACGTGGGTCACTGCCCGGGCAGGGGTGCGGGGGCTCCCAGCCAGCCCTGTCTGTTGGGATGGATGTTTTCTGCTGTGGTTTGTTTCTGCTGGTGGCGAGCCCCTGGGACCCTGTTTGGTCATCGGCTAACAGGGAGAAACTGAATCCAAAGCTCAGACAGGGAAGGAGGGGGAGGCTGGAGTGAAGCTGGGAGCATGGGGTGGACCCAGCACGCGCTGGCCACAACCCCACAGCAGAGTGCGGGATGTGGGAGGAGGACAGCCCGAGTGGAAGTGTGGCTGGAGCAGCAAGGAGGAGGCTTTAGCAGCAGATGGATTTAGTGGGGGCTGCCATGAATTCTACAGTATGGGGAAAACTTTAAATCCCAACAGGCTGCTCCTCTCCAAGGTCTGCTCCAGCCCAGATGGGCAGGCATCCAGGGCAGCCTCCTGGCCTGAATTGCATGGGAGGTCATGGCTATCCCTGCGGGATCTGTGAGCTGGAGCCCAGCGAGGATGGATGCCGGGTCATGGGGAACCACACTGGGGGGCTGCCAGTGGCTCCAAGGGGCATGGGGACCCTCCATGGGGGCTCCCTCCCCGCCACCAGGAATGCACCAATGGCAAGCAGCTGCCCTCGGCTGGGAAAGCCCCGAGTCACGCTGCAGATGGGCTGCCCCTGTAGCACCAGAGACCCCGCTGCTGGCGCTGACCCTGATATTCAGCTGCCTCTCCTCATGCCTTGGTGCTGGACCGTGTCTGGCTTCACTCTGGGGTCAGTGTTGGGCTGAAAACAAATCTTGGCTGCATGGAGAGCGGCCATGTCCCAAAGCTGGTAGGGACACACAGGACAACACTACCTGGGGAGAGAAATTCCCTCCATCCCCTTGAGCTCTTCTTAAAGCCAGGCCTGGCAGTGTGTCCTCCCACGTGGGTGCTCAGTGGGGATGGGTGCTCCCCTGGCCAGCGGGGACAGAGACAGGATCCAGCCACCTTGCAGCACACCAGTGCAGGACCTAAGAGTGCAGTGGGTGCAGGGATGGGGCTCAGGGCTGCAGCAGCTGTCAGGGAGAATCTTGGGGTTCCATGATCAGCCCCAAACCTATCCCTGCTGAGTACTGGTGCAGGGAAGCTGCCTGCAATCCATCACCTCTCGTGGAGAGGAAAATAGGCTTGGGGGCATGCAGTATGGGTCCAGGGCATGCTCTCTCTGCTTGGCTAAAATGACACTAATTAAGCCCCTTGCAGTGTGTAAAAGCTATTCCTACAGGGCAGACAATTAACCTTGAAACTTGGCTTTTAGTGCTTGGAGGGGAGCGAATTTTTCATCCTGTTATTTCCCCGTGCTATTAAGCTAATCCTGGAGACCGTGAGGGAGAAGCCGTGTGACACGTCTGCAGCTCCCAGCCTTGCCAGGAGCACAGTGTGTGGCCAGCAGCCTCCTGCTCCATCCCTCCATCATGCTCATATTTTCACTCACGGTCTCCAACAGCATCATCAGCGCTGGGGAATGCCGGGAACCAGGGATGTGACCAAGGGCACACAGCACATGTGGCATTACATGATTATTATGGTCAGAAGTAAATCCAGCCTCCTCTGAGTGTGCTAGACACAGTGCCAGCCTGGCCTTGGCTTTTCAGGGAGTTCCCTCGGAGGGACAGCTTGTCCCCGGCTCTCCAAGGCTGTGGCTGCTGGCATGGCATTTCCCTGGCCCAAGCTCTGTGTGAGACGAGCCACTGAAGTTTTGTTTTCCTGGAGGAGAAAAGGAAGGATGAGAGAAGTGGAAAAAGGGGGAAGAATTCTTCGGTGAAGGTCAAACTCTGCTGTGGGGCTGGGGATGTCCCCGGGATGCCCTGTGTCCTCCCCAGAGTTCACAGTTTCTCTCCCCCCAAGCTCCTCTCTCACCCCCCAAATGCAGACAGTTACAGTGCTGAGCTTGAGGACACTGGGGAGAGGAGCTGGTGGCTTGGTCTGATCCTGCCATCAGCAGAGGGGAGGGAAAAGGGAAGATGGATAACCCACAAAACCCCCTCTGCGGGCTGCCACACAAGCACCAGCACATATAACATATTTAAGCAGTAAAAACCAGTCTCAGGACATTTGTTACAACAAGCTGCAAAAAGGACCTGAAATGTTAAAAAATCCCCCAGGAAGAGAGCACTGGGAGGGCCCTGTGAGGTGAGTGGTAGTGGGAACACGGGGGCCTGTGGGTCCCCCCACTCCAGGAATAGGGATGGAACATCCTTGTGATGGTGGTGCCAAGAAGCAAGGGAAGGTGTAGCAGCAATGGTGCCATGAGTGCATAAACCAGCCTTTGGGTACCCAGAAAAAATGGGAGAGGCATCCTCAAGAGAGGTTTCCCCTGTCTTCAGCAACCCCTTCCCCCAGTGGGATCTGCCGACCCTCACACCAAGCTGAGCGTTGGCTGCTCTGAGCCTCACCCCAAAAGAGCAGCAAACCTCCTACCTGAGCACTCCCCTGAGAGCTTTTTCCAGCTCTAATTGGCCTTTCCATGGCAGCAGGGGAGGCTACAGCACCCCTCGAGGAGCCATTTTCATGTGGGAGCTGTTTCTCTGCAATGGCCTGGTTTTAAACTGCTTTCCTCTTTTTTTCTTGAGGGGGTGGTACATTATGGAGGCTGGATAAAGTGACGGAAGGGAGAGCTGTGCTGTAAAAGCCAGTCTGCTGCGAAAGCTGGTGAAAAAAATGATGCTGCAAAGTGCCTTTGCAGTTGTTTAGTCATTTGTTAGCCTGGCTGAGGGGTGATTTGTGTGGCCGAGCACCAGCTGCAGAACATCATGTAGGGCAAAATGCCCTGAGTGTATGCCGAGACCAAAGGATCAGGGAAGGAGGATGAGAGAGTACTGAGAGATTCCTTTTATCTAGGTGACATTTTTGGCTTGTCTGCCTCACTCTCCCTTTCACAAAATGATGCTCATCTTCTCCAGGGCTCCCATGGAGGTAAATTCAGCTCCTGTTGCCTCGCAGCTCTTCCCCCCGCAAGAACCATGCCCATGGAAGTGACTTTTCCTGCAGCCCTGTTGTTTCTCACATCAGCTTTAATAAAAAAGGAGAGGAGGTGCCTGGGGTAGCAGATGGGACTGGCTTCCCCTGCCTGCTGTAAATCACAGAGGAGGTTTTGCCTTCCCGGGGTGAAGCAGAGCTCTTGGAGCACTGATCCTGCCGGAGTCAGCCGTGGAACGACAGCACAGGCGGCTGCCAGTGCCACCACTGCTCCTCACTGCATCCCTCTCTCCAGGAGGAGAAGACAAACCAACCTCCTGCACCTCTCCTGCAGAAGTGGCCAGGTCCTAATGGGATTTCTAAATCACAGCTGAGATTCGGAGTGTCTTTCTGCTGGCATAAATCAGCTGGGCTGGAATCGCCAGTGCTGTGCTGATTTACACCAGGGAGGTGTGGGGGGAGATGCTGGAGGGTTCATCTGAGTGTCCCTGTCCTCTGAGCAGTGGCAGGAGGCCACAAATCATCTGACAGCCATGGAAATAACTCAGCAGCCTGAGACTGGGCATGGGGGTGAGGCATGTGAGCCCAAAGGGGTTTCAAGGTGGATGCGGGATTGAGTTTCAAAATACAGACTAGACTAGACTAGACTAGAATAGAATAGAACTATGTCAGCTGGAAAGGACCTACAGTGATCCTCTGCCTGACCACTTCAGGGTCCCACTGCTTGACCACTTCATGGCTGACCAAATGCTAAAGCATGCTATTAAAAGCACTTTCCAAATGCTTCTTGATCACTGACAGGCTTGGGACATTGAAGGAAGGAAACCTGTTCTAGGGTTTGACCACTCCCTCCAGAAAGAAAGAATTTCAAATATCCAGTCTAACACCCCCACCCCCCCAACACAACTTTGCACCATTCAGAGGCTGGACTTGATGATCTTGGAGGTCTTTTCCAACCTTAATGATTCTGTGATTCATTCCCACACATCCCATCACTTGATCCCAGGCAGAAGAGCACTCCTTGGAGACCTCCCAGGCCTGCTGGAGGCTGGGTTTCTCCAGGATTTTGGGGTGTTTTAGCACACATCTTGTTTATCTACCGGGAGAAGGAGCCTTCCGGAGCGTGGGCGGTGCAGGACGGGGTGGGCAGGCACCGCGCTCAGCCCGGGGCTGTTTGCATCGGGCGGATGGTTCCGAGCGGCTGGTTGCTCCAAAATTGGAAGGGATAAATGTGGAGTGGAACGCGTGCCAGCCGACTCAGCTGCGATAAACCCGGCGTGAGCGCTGGGCTGTGACAAAGCAGCGGCACCGAGGGGCTCTACACGTGAGCTGGCGGCCGGCGAGCCGGGACGGGCTTTATCGGGATTCGCAGCTGCGGAGCGGCCGCGCCAGCTCCGGGGAGCGCGGCTGCGTGGGACCTGCGTGCTGCCAAGAGCCACCGCGTCCTTGGCTGACCATCAGCTGTACCTGTCCCCAGCCCGGGGGAAAAAAGCACCTGCAGCCCTTCAGGTTGCACGTACCCCTGTTGAGGTGCGCATAAATTACAGCCCGCTGTGTCTCACTGAAAGAGGGCTGAGTTAGATTAGATAAAAGGGAGGTGTTTTTACAGTGAGGGCGGTAGAACACTGGCATAGGTTGCCCAGAGAATCTGTGGATGCCCCAACCCTGGAAACATTAATGGTCAGGTTTGGACGGGGCTCTGAGCAACCTTATCTACTGAGAGATGTCCCTGCTCATTGCAGGGGGTTTGACTACGCGACCTTTTAAAGGTCTTTTCCAACCCAAACCAGTCTAGAATTCTGTTTGATAAAGTCCACGCAGGACTGTACTGCCTCCACGTGCTGAGGTGAATTGGGGCTGGGGAGATCCTGACCTCACACGCAGCATTTTGTGCCCTGATGGTGCAGGTCAGGCTGTGGGACCAGCTCCGTGTGGGAGCGAGTGTTCCTGCTCTGCACAGGGATATCTTGGCAAACTGGGTGATTCCCAAGGTTAAAATTTGTCATCGTGCCAAGGACAATGCCTGGGAGGGTGCAGGGCCTGCCCTATGTCAGGCTGCCTGTCTCTTTGATCTCCCACGCTGGTTTGAACTGCTGCCTTCCACCAAAACACCCATGATGGTCATTTGACCTATTTTTATTTTGCTTTCCCCCCATCCTGTGCTGCAGAAAATGCAGAGCAGCCTTTCCCCGAAGTGTCAGCACTTTATCCAGCACAAGTCTCAACGTGCTTCCATAATCACGGACACACTGACATGCACACAAGCAGGATTCAGCTCCCAGGACTCATTTCTATCCCTGTGCTTCTTGATAGCACTGCAAATCCCCACGGTGGGTTCCCAGGTCATAGCAATACCTGCAGCAGAAATACCTCCTTGCCTTAAGCAGCACGTTTCTATCCCAAGACGGTGTTTGTTTAGTGGATTGTGATTCTAATTCAGCAGATGGTACCAACAGCTGCCAACCCCTCACCTTATCTCCCTCCTAGCAGGCGGCACTGACCCGATCTGACCCTCTGCAGGGCTCAGCCTGGCACCCAGAGCTATGGGGGTGAGGATGTCCCCTGGCAGGACCCTCAGCGTGGTTTGCACCAGGCAGGTCTCACCCAGGTTGTGAGTCTTGGGAGCCAGAGGATGCTGTAACCCCTCCTCGAGGATGCTGTAGCCTTCCACGAGGATGCTGAAGCCCCCTCTGGAGATGCTGAAGCCCCCTCTGGAGATGCTGAAGCCCCCCCTGAGGATGCTGAAGCCCACTCTGAGGATGCTGCTGCCCAGACTGCTGCCCGGGCGCTGCCAGGGGCTGCCCCAAAGCCAGGCAGAGGCTGCCACTTAGTGTTGGAAGGGAGCACGGCTGCTGCAGGGAGCTGGCAGAGCGCTGCCGTTGGGGACAGGCCACTCCTATGCTCCTTGGGAGGTCCCCAGGCTCCTGCTCAGACCCCGGGGTGCCTGAGCATGCCTGGGTGTGGGTGATCCTATCTAACGGTGGCTCTGCTGATAACTTCTAATGGGGCTGATGGGGCTTGTGCTCATCCATCCCCTGTTCGTTCCCTTGGGGGGCTGGCAGAGGTCACCCCCACCAGCCCTGCACCCCCAGACAGCTGATGAAGGTCCTCACCCCTGCCCAGGCACTGCCCAAATCAGCCGCATTGCCATATCCAACACAGAATCACAGAATGGTTTGGGTTAGAAGGGACCTTCAAGTCCACCCAGTCCCACCCTTCTTCCACTATCCCAGGTTGCTCCAAGTCCTGTCCATCCTGGCCTTGGAAACTTCGAGGGATGGGGCAGCCACAGCTTCTCTGGGCAAACCTGTGCTCTAAGGTCTCCCTGGAGCCTTCTGCTCCAGCTGCCCTCCTGGATCTGTTCTATTTAAACAACGTGACTTGGACGCCTTTTGCCTAGAGAATGTGGCACCAAGGCACCCAAGGGATGCAGGATCTTGCCGCTGTCCTTGGCAAGCTCTCCTCTGCCTCAGTTTCCCCTGACTTTACAGTGGTTCAATGAGAAACAAGCCCTTCAACCAGCTCCTGGCATCTCCTGGTTGCTGGAGCAGAGCTAAAGGCCCCTTGGCCATCTGGGGAAACTGAGGCAGGGTACAGCCAAGCAGGGCTGGGTGGTCCTAAGCAGCTCCCAGCACCCCAAGCATTCTGGCTGCTGTCATCTCCTGCTCCTTCCCCTCATTACAGCCTGATTCCCTGGAGACGGCGGCGGCAGAGCGCCCTTCCCAGTGATGTTATATTAGCTTAATAGCATTTTTCCACTCCATTTGAGAGGGGAATTTACAATGATCTCCGATTAGGACTGCCTTAGGAATGTCTCTGGTTAGCACCATCCACTGGCTGGCCACTCGGGCTCACCCTGCCCCACTCTGGGTCCAAGGGCTGCAGGTGCCAGCTGGCCTCTGGCCACTCATCACCCCACAGTGCAAAAGCTCCTCTGGGCAACCTGTGCCAGAGCCTCAGCACCCTCACAGGGAAGAATTTCTTCCCAATATCTCATTTAACCCTGTCCTCTGGCAGTTTGAAGCCATCCCCTCTTGTCCGGTCACTTCAGGCCCTTGTCCAAAGTCCCTCTCCAGCTCTCTTGGAGCCCCTTTAGGCCCTGGAAGGGACTCTAAGGTTTCCCTGGAGCCTTCTCTTCTCCAGGCTGAGCACCCCCAACTCTCTCATCCTGTCTCCAGAGCAGAGGGGCTCCAGCCCTTGGAGCAACTCCATGGCCTCCTCTGGACTTGCTCCAGCAGCTCCACATCCTTCTGATGTTGGAGACCCCAGAGCTGGAGGCAGCACCACCACTGGAGTCTCACCTGAGCAGAGCAGAGGGGGAGAATCCCTCTGCTTGACCTGCTGGCCACACTGCTGCATCCCGGGACACAGATGGGCACCCAGGAACAGATCCTGCAATCCCTCTCACAGTCCTTCTTGCAGGCCCCTGGCAGCCCAGGGGGAAGCCCCCTGTGAGGGCAAGCAGACCTCATTGCCAGTAGCCCCATCCCTGGCAGCCCCTGCCCTCCAGAGCACCAGGGACTGCTCAGCCCCGGCCCCCTCCTCACCCTGAGCTGCCACTGCTCTTCCCTCGCCTCTGCCACAGACAGTTCTGGGATCACTTACCAATTAGTGTGGCCTGCTCATTAAAGCTCATTATCTGCCAGTGTGAACTTGGATGGGATTGTGCGGGCTTGGCGGGGGATCAGAATCTTCCTTTTTTCCAATTGCATCCCGCTCGGCCCCCACGCTCCAGGAACAGCCCCGCGGCTGCACCAGAAGGCTGGGGGATACGGTGCTGCCTTTTACAGGGGAAAAAAAGTGCCCAACAAATTAAGTCGAGTCCTCCACACAGCAGAGACCGGCTGCTGCTCCACACGGATGCTGGGATGGAGCGGGATGACGCCTGGATTTCTGTCTTCCATGGCTTTCCAGGAATCTGGGGATGCACGGCGGGGGAATGGCAGGACTTTTTGTCCACTGTGGGATAACGAGCTCAGCCCGGCTCCAGGATACAGAGCTGGCAGTGACGGGAAATATCAGCTGCCAACCACAGAAATTAGTTTTTTCTTCTCCATGTGGTACATTGCTGGGAGGGGCTGGTCGCAGAGGTGTCTTGGCTATTTCCTGCTTTTAAGTGCAAGGATAGAGGGGAAAACATAAGAGTCTGACAAAACCAGTCTTCTCCCACTGGCTCAGTGGGTGTTTGAGTTAAACAGGTGCCAGAAAACCCAACAGATTTCACAGCTTGGATGGACTCACCTCCACTCATGAAAGGAGACTTTGCTTCCTGGCTGTGATCCGAGCTGGAGGGCAAAACCCTGCACCCCCATCCTGCACCGTTGCATCCCAAGCTGTCTGTGTGGGACTGGCTCTGCTGCCACCACACACACCCCAGCCTCTGCCTGGCTCTGGGACACTGGTGCCTGGCGGAGTGACACGGATCTAGATCCTTGGGCAGGGATGGGAACGTTGCTTTGCAGCCACAGGAGCTGGTCCTGGGCGTCCTGCAGCTACAAGGCAAACGAGCCAAAGTCTTTCTGTGCTGGGAAAATCAATCCCAAATGCAGCCTGGTTTCATAAGAACCAGGAGCATGGGAGTGGGAGCTGTGTCTTTCCCAGTGCCTCCTTCCCCTCTTTCCCAAAGCTGTCCTTCCCCAGGGACACACCAGGTCTGGCTTTCATTAGCGTATGAGCCTGTTTTGGTGAATGGCTCTTGTCAATATTGATTAAATTCCATCTTCCCATGTGCAGACAAATCCTCTTGCAGTCCCTTCAGCGCTACCATCCTAAAATAACTCAGTAACAAGGCATGGTTTAACCCTTCCCTTCTCCTTCAAAAAAAAAGCCCCTAAGGTGAAATCACCCACTAGCTGCTCCTTTGTTCATCTCCCACATGGAACCACCCAGTAACAAGACAAAAATCCACCAGCCAGTGGAAAGCAGCTGGTCTAAGTTCAAGCCAAAGAACCTGAGCTTGCACGAGCCAGGGCTTTAGCACAGGCCAAGCTGGGAAGGCTGCGCCTACATCATTAACAAAATCCCCAGCAAATGCTCCCCGTGGCATCCAACCAGCTCTCCAGGGCTGCAAATTGTGCCCAGGAGCATATTCTTCCTCAGCTCCTCCTTGCCAGGGTGCCTTTCACCGCAGACATCCCTCTGCCTGCATCCCACGCTGCCCTGGATTAACCGCCTCTTTTATTGCTGCCAATTACTGGCAGCAAAGCTGCCTCGGGGATGGAGGATGTGAGATGGGTTACACCTTCCCGGCCTTAATGACGTGAGGATTTGCAGGCTGGAGCAGCAACCTCGGCTCCCCACGGAGCAGGGGATCAGCACACAGCCCCCCACACTGCTTCCCTCTGTGTCCTCTGCACCCCACTGCTGGAAGCTGCACAGGGTATTGTGGGGACAGCTGTATCCCCGAGCTCTGGTGTGGATCAGGGGGTGGGGAGGTGCATGGATCAGGGGACGGGAAATGCATGGATCAGGGGATGGGAATGTGATGCCCATCCCTGGTGACCCAGAGCTTCCCGCGTGGGTGGGAGCGGAGGCAGCGCCGGGCTGCAGGAAGCAGACCACACTCGACTGCTGCTGAATGCTCTGAGGCTTCACACTGCGAGAAGAATGAGCAGATAATAGGATTTTCCATCTCTTCAAAGGGCGCTCGAGCCAGGCCCAGGCGCTGTGCGGAGCCCTGGGAAGAGCAGCCAGGAAGATCCCACACCTCCCAGCCGGCGCCACAGCCACAGGGATGCTCCCAGCTGCAGAGCAGCCGCCGGCGTGCAAATGGGGACTGGGAATCCACATTCTGGGAGGGCAGAATGCTGGAAAGCACCACAGGGATTATCACAGTGATACTCAGCAAGGTAAAGCAAGAGGAGGTGAAACAGTGGTGATGCCACATCGGGAGTCAGGGGAAGGTTCATCTGTCCCGACATGGCGTGTTTTTCATAGAATTGTGGAATGCTTCAGGTTAGAAGAGACCCTAAATCTCATCTCGTTCCACCCCCTGCCATGGGCAGGGACACCTTCCACTATCCCAGGCTGCTGCCAACCTCATCCAACCTGGCTTTGAACACTTCCAGGAACGGGGCAGCCACAGCTTCTCTGGGCATCTGCCAGTGCCTCACCACCCTCACAGGGAAGATTTCCTTGTTAATATCCAATCTAAACCTCCTCTCTTTCAGCTTAAAGCCAGGAGCAGCTGCTGTGCTGCAGAAGTGAGCGGGAGAGCAGACACGGAGCTTTCCACTCGGTGCTTGCAGCAGCCAGGGCACGCACACATTGCCATGCCAAGGGCACGGCACACTCACACCTCCCTGGGCACACACTGGCACCAGCCTGGGGCAGAGCAGCCGCCCCCGGCCAGCCCTCAGACCCTCGGTCCCCAACCGCTGCACAGGGGCAGCCGAGGGACCATCTGGAGCCTCATTTGAAGAGCTCCCACGTCCCCGCGTCCCCGCTCCATTTCTCCTCGGATGGCTTATCAGCAGTGACTTTCCCGACAGCAATCGATAGAAAACATTTTATCACCTTCCCAGGCGGCAGGATCCGTGGAGTGGGTCTGATTTCTGTTTCTATGGTGACATCTTCCGGGCTTGTGAAAGATTTTGCCTTTCTTGGTTGTTGTTGGGTGGTGGAGACGGGGGGGCAAAGGGGGGCTGGTGCTATATTTTTTGTTGTAGGTTTTGCTTTTTTTACTATTATTTTTTCCCTTTTTTTTAATACCATTTTCAGCACACCAAGGAAGCTGCCAGCCAGCCAAACGCAATGCTCGCAGCGTACCCACAGCAATGCTGCTCGCTGGGAGGGGCCCCAGGGCAGCTTTCATCCCCGAAATGCCTCTGAAACCTATTGAGGCTCAAACTGGGGCCGTCTTCCTCCTTCCCTCACCCCCGTCCCCCTTCCCACCCCTCCGGGCTTCTCCTGCCAGGCCTGGAAAAAGCCACTCGGCCACACAGCAGGGATGGCCTCAAGCACAAGTGACTGCTCGGGGCGTTTTGTAGTGCAGCTGATTTTGCTCCTCAGCTCTGCTCCCTCCTCCTCGCCCTTCCTTTTTATCTCCCTCACGCTGCTTTGGTGGAGGAGGAGGGGGTTTGTCACCTTGCTCTGCCAGCTGGGGTGGCCCTGGGAGCTGACCAAAGGGGCAAGGAGGGGCACCGGAGGGGGGGGGGAATAATTTCTTATCTCTGAGACATGATTGTTTGTCATCTCCTGCATGCAAATGGCCTGGTGCTTCTGCTGAGTTATAAGCACCTGAGGATCTCACCGACTGCCTAATTAATGTCTGCAGTTCCCTCTCCTTAGAGCTCCCTTTACCCCATGAACTGCATCACTCCTGGAACATCACTCCATCACTACCTGCCCCTGCCAAAACACGTGCTCCTGCTGGGAGCTGGAGGGATGGAGAGATGGGGCAAGGGAGGCACAGATGGGATGGATGGATGGATGGA
>WEIT01005706.1:1099-62197 GCA_013389985.1 Dryoscopus gambensis
TTGAATTTCTGTTTAAGTATCTCCTTTGAAGTAGTTGCTATTCTTTTGCTTAGTTGAAAAAAAAAAAAACTTGCTCTGCTTATTTTCTGAGAGGTCCCTTAGAATGTTGCATTTCCCAACATATTTGTGTTTTCATATTTTTTTTAAAAATTATTTGCTTGAATGGTTCATTTCTGTTTTTTTTCTTTTAGCTTTTCTTCCATGCAACTGCTTCAGCACCATTTTCCTGCCTTGCTGGGCCCAGGCTCAGCAGCATCTCTAGGTCAGCTGAGTTTTGTGCAGACTGGTGAGGAATTGCTGTAGGCAGCAGAGTTTTGTGTGGAAGGAAATGCTGCAACTGCTTTATGGGAGCAGATTACATTTCTCACCTAAGGGGCTACCAGTGGTTAAATCAGTTCTGTCGAGCTGTCTGTGGGTTCAGAGCCCTACATTTATTCAAAGTGCTCTTAACCAAAACCAGCATTTAACTTCCTTGCTTACTGAAAGACTTTGAGCCCATCTGCTACAAATGAATCTTTAGGTATCGTTATTAAAATATCAGCAAGGGATATCACTCGAGACTGGAGTGCTTTTGCTCTGATTTCTGTGAAAACACAGACAAGGAAATATTCCCTGCCCCAAAGAAATGAAATGGGTAAGACAAAGCAAACAGAAGCATCTGGAAGGGAATGAACTTGGTTGCAGTCACACAGTGAATAAATCCTTGGCACAGCTCAAGGTCTCTTGAATGTTGTGTGGTTGATTTTTTTCTTTTCTTTTTTTTTTTTAATAGATGCAACAGTGATTTGAAATGGGATCCACAATGTCAGAAATCCCCTTTTTATCTCTTGTTATTGGTCCATAGCTGGAAATACCCTTTCTGTCATATGATGTGATCCCACTGACCTGCTGCACTCCCTAATCCCGATCACCTGCGCCTCTTCCTTCACCTACCCTGTGGTCTAGGAAAGGTGTGAAAGAATAGAGCACTTTTTATCTTGCATCAATAGCTGTTTATCAGAGACAAATGAATTCCAAAGTGGGGGGAAAGTGAGGTACTTTGCAGTAACCTAATTTATAGAGGTGGTAGCTTCTTTTGAAGACCAGGAATTTGGTCAATTGTTTTTAATAATGAACAGGTCGAGCTAAAAATCAGTTTACCAAATGCCACAGATTGGTAAGAGGAGTAGAAACAGTGGAGACCACAGCCATATTGTGTTTTTATATTGCTTTTTCATCTGGTTTCCAGTTACCTTTTCTGCATATTTGTTTCCTCACCATCTTCCTGTCTCCCATGGTGGTATTTTGAAGTGCTACTGGACTCCTTTATGTAGGAGGTCTCCACCTAGGCAACTGAGTGAAGCTGTAGAAGAAGTGCCACCAGCTCTGTTTTCTGATGGGACACAAAGATCCCTCTGCTTTCAACCCAGCTGCCTTCCCCTCGCTTTCATACTTGGCACCTTATCTCCTACAATTATGTGGAAAAAATAATGATTAGTACTGACAGGAATGCGCGCGCACACACACACGCATATATAAAGTTTTGGGCCAAGATTTCCATAAATTAACTCAGATTTTAAAAGATTTTTTCAGTGATTAGTGATTAGTGATTAGCTCCCTGTTTCAAAAGGCACTTTGGGGTCTCTCTCATGCAGAAAGTCATGAGAAACCACCACAGCATGAAGCCACAGCAGTCACTGGCAATGCTCAAGGCAGTAGTGCAGATTCAGGGGCTGAGTTTGTGTCCACACACCACGAAACCAATCCTGCAGGGTGTAGTCATGATAGTCCCCATATTGGGATGTTCTGTCACATCAGCTGACTGGTTCTGCCTGGTTTACAAATAATTTTTCTTTGGTAAAATGACCTACTTTTTCTACGTTAATAAGAGGCTCAGTCTGCAGCAGTGTATTTATTCAGGCATTGTAAAATTTGTAAGTGACTATTTTCAAATTTAGTAGCACCTTGAGGTGTAAGTTAGAGTCGAAGTCCCATTATACAGGCACTGTAAAAACTCACAGGAGGTTTTCCTTGACAGGAAATTTCTCTCATCTAAGTATTCAAGAATAGGCAAATTTAGGAGGTGAAATAGTGGTGCAGAGAAGAAAATAATTTGCTAACATCATGTTGCAAGACAACAGAAAAGACAAGAAATTAAACCATAGTCCTGATTCAGTGTCTTATCAGGAACCACTGTTATGTTCCATAACTAAATAATAAGACTTAATATTATATTTAATAGAAGACAAGGAATAAAGTAGAATTGTACATCTTAAACCACCTTTCTGCTTTTTGTGGTGCTCTGCACTTTTCTTTCCTGCTGTTTGCCTAATATTTGGGCACAGTGTTGACTTGAGGAATGTGGACTTTTATTCTGTCCCAGTTATGGGCTGTTAAATCTTCCTATCCTTTCCAGCATGGAGACTTTTGATCACCTATTTTATGCCTGACTCTGCCCCTTCTGACCAGAGGAGGTCATTTAGGCTCCTGGCCCCTGCTGCTCCTGGGCAGGGTATTATTCACCTTGCTTTCTGTATTGCCTTGTGTGGATGGTGCTTTGTACTGCAACTCTGAGCCAGCTGCTGGTCCTTTGCCTTGTTCTGTGCAAGGGTCTGTGCAGAGCGTGATTTTTTTTTTTCCTGCAAGTTTACCTCCTCTTGCTGTCTGCATCCCTTTCCCGGGGTTGGATCTCGCCTGTCTGCTTTACAAACCAGAACCTCTCCTGTTGGCTGGAGTAAGTGAGCCACAAATGTGCCTTTAATTAAGGAACTTTTAACAACTCCAAGCTGTCTGTTGATGTGTGAGTTCTTGGGTCAATAACATGAGCATGCAGCTCATATTTTGCTGCTTAACTTCTAGTCCAAGGTCTCTATTCTGTCACAGGAGCCACGGCAGTTCTTGGTTGGCTTTGTGTTAACGCCTGACAAGAACGTGTGTCTTCTTATGTCCTTTCTTCCCAACAAGACAGCAAAAGCTCCATCCTTCTTTTCTCTGCCCTGCTCCCTGTGAACAGGTTTGTTTACGGGCTTCATTGTTGTTACTCTTGCTCCAGTGCTTGAGCAGATTTGTAGACTCAGAAATGTAAAAGCTGCTTTGTTTGCCTCTTTAATCATAAATTCTGTTCTGGTGTGTGTTCTGCCTGGCTGACCATTGGTGCTGTGCTTCTCATACATTTATTAGAGAATAACAAAAGAGCCAGAGTCTCTGAAACTACATTCACTTCTTGCCAGGAACATTATTTGCAGAGATGCTGCAGGTTCTGCTCCTCTCCATTTAAGCACACACACAAGCTGGTTTCTTGGCCTCTTCCATCAAATCGTTCCATTTAGGGATTTGCAGTTTTACAATATAGCAGGAGAAATTAAAGGATCCTGATGAGTGGAGTCCTTCCTTACTGTTTTCTGTAGCTCCTTCCTTGCTAAAGCAGAAGAAGGGCTGAAACAACACAGGAATGAATTAATGTTGGGGGGATGGCAAAAACGGGAGCAGGACTACAAAGCAGTGAGTCCTATGCAATGCAGTGTGAAGAATTTCGGGGTAACAGCATTGACAATGCCTGAATTAGGAACTGGAGAATTTAGGAGGAGAAATGTTCCTCTGTAGAAGATCAAGATTTCCCTATGTATTCTGTTTCTTGTCCTGTGCTTCACATTGATGACACCAGAGGGAAATCCCTGTTTTCTCCTTCATCTACAATTAGACATGCTGTATTTCACTTACAAGTACCTTTCAAGTAACTAAAGCAAAACAAACCACTTTGTGATTACTCCTCTCTTTAAATGCAGATTTTTTTCGGTTCAGATAGAGTAGGGTCATACAGACATCTCCATGAGCACTGTCCTTACACCTTGTGAATCCTGAGGGCTTTTTTTGCAAGAAAGCAGCTCTGGAGATAGATTGCCTTTTTTCCAGCTCGTGGACTCAACTATGCTGATCTTCCCACTGATGGCATTTTAAGTTCTTTTCCTGATACATATGTTTTGATACTCGCATGGCATCTGCCAGTACAGAAAACCAGGTGTGGTGTGACGAAGATAAGGACTATGTTACTTGGCAAGTTATATAATCCTAAAATCTGTCATAGGAACATAAAGTATTGGAGTTTAAAGATGGAGCATTTCTAAGTCTAGACTAGGTGTTTGCTTTTATTTAGAATAAATGTTTGGATGTTTTCATAAAATAACTGGAATTATAGATGTTCTGTCAAACCCTTGAGTGCTCCCACTTGGTTGCTTCATGAAATTCCCCAAAGTTTTCCCATCGCATAACATGGTGGGCTTTTCTATGGCAGCTCTGTTGTGCTACACTTTTCCTCAGAAAAAAACTAAGTCTTTGGGAAATGGCATCCAGGCAGGATGCAGGGAAATAGGAGATCTCTGTAGCTCCTCTTCCTGGTGTAAACAAAACCCTAGGCTTCATTACTGCCCCTTTGAAGAAATGTAAGAGAAGCGGTTGCTCAAATTGCCGAGCAAACCCAGAGTGCGATTGCTGCGATGTTTGACTTTGTCAGCTGTGAAGACAAGCGGGTTCTGAGACTGGACGTGTGCTCCTGCGTGGATTAGGGAATAAGTACAAAAGATGGCATGGTTTCACAAACTGAAAGGAAAGGGAGCTCTCTAAAGAGCAGACAAGCCCAAACACCAGGGTTAAATGTGGGCTTTGAGGGGTAGGTCAGGTGAGGGGGCAGCTGAGGTTCTCAGCTTGCAGCACCAGCAGCAGTCGCGCATTTCCGAAACGTTTTGCTCAGTGTGTTGTGCTGCCTGTGTCAGGCTCTGCAGCTCCTGCTGGTTCCCCAGAACAGCAGAGACGCCTCCCTGCCATTGCCTTGGCGCCAGCCAGGCTCCCAGCATCACTGAGGAGCAGGGTTGTCCAGGTGGCAGCCCAAGAGGATGCAGCTTTCCTAGTTCAGGGTATGTATGATCTTAGAAATAAATAGAAAAGTCTTTTTTTTTAATTGACTATTTTCCCTTTCCCTTTTTTTTTTTTTTTTAAATATGTGCAGTATACATCTCCTTTGGAATCAGTCCCAAATGATGTGTTTAGCCTTTTTGTGTCATGCCCACCTGCTATTTTTCAGACATTTCAGAAAATTGACTGGTTTCACAGTAGGATTGCAACGTATGTCAGAGGGAGAGGGACATTGGGATGAAATTGGAGAGCGAGCAAAACATAAATGCATCCAGAGCTGTTATTTCATGTTAATATGCAGATGTTTTTTATTGCATAAAGACATGGGGAACCTTGTGGAACTTGCTCTCCTCACTCCTTTTGTCCCAGTCCTATTCCCCAGTTTTGCATTACGTCTGATTGTTGCATTTTCTTGTAACCAAGAGCGTGTATTATCCTTGAGGCACCATCTGTTTGCTTTGTGCCTGTCTGAAATACCACCATGGGACCTGGCACACACGGCCCCTGAATGCTCTGATGACACACATTAATAGCCTGATGAATAGGGCAGTTCTGCACTTCCTTGATACTCCTGGATTCAGAGGGTGAATAAAACAAGCTCCAGCCCAGGGAGCTCTTAAACGCTCCGCAGTTACGCAGTCAGTAGGAATTGGTGCTGGTTTGGAAATGTAGGTGAGGATTGCAGCATGGCATGTGTGTTGTTACAGAAGGTTTCTGTTTGGAGTATATTTGGAAAGAGTGCATTTTCTCTTGTAATGCAGTGTGAACACACAATTCATATTGCTCATTTCGGCTGAGTTAGAATCTGACCCAGCTGTCTTTGAGCTGCAGCTGAATTAGCTCCTGAGTCAGTTATAATCCACTTTTGAAGTGTGATAGCAATCCCATTTTCCCTGACTCATTTTTAGCCCATTGTCAGTAATTCAGCATGATCTTCAATAAAGAGATGACAAACTCAATTTTCCCCCATTACAATTACCTTTTTAAGCACTAACATTTTTCTCAGACTGTATTTCTTGGTTTGTTTTGCTCCAAAATTCAAAGCCACAAAAGAATAATGAGCAATATTTATTTGTGTTTGTCAGCATCCTTTTCTACAACGCAGTAGAGCAGAGATGAAGCATATCCAAAATCAGGCTTATCAAAGATCTCTCTAATATTTAAAGAGAAAAAACGAATATATATTTTAAACCACATTTCCCAAATCAAAGCTGAATTCTGTTTCCTACAAGCTTTCCATTTTCTTTCAAGAAAACCCCAGCTCTGAACTTAAACTATAAAAAGGGTGAAGCATCGTTGTGAGCAT
Organism: Dryoscopus gambensis; assembly: GCA_013389985.1. Classification (NCBI taxonomy): domain Eukaryota; kingdom Metazoa; phylum Chordata; class Aves; order Passeriformes; family Malaconotidae; genus Dryoscopus; species Dryoscopus gambensis. The sequence goes on from WEIT01005706.1 coordinate 7,293, forward strand.
CTGTAGAAAGAAAAAATGGGGCACCACTTGAGGGCAGCAAATGCTCAGCTTCTCTCTGACAATATAGCAAAGTATCGTGAAGCGGCAGGAGATTGTACTTTTATTTTCCATTCATTTATCTTGTAATTTTTAACTTGTCTTACAAAGAGCATTGTTTCCAAATATTTGCACAGATAGAAAGATTTTTTTTTCCCCTGAAAAAATAAAAAAAGGGAATTTTTTTTCTAGGTTTTTATTTTTGTTTTGGAATTCAGCAAACATGCAAAGGTGCATGGAAGTTTTTTGATGATGGAAGAGAAGGGGTCCAGCAGTAGAAACTCATTTTCACCAAATATGTCCTAGGAATTTTACATGCCATTTGTGCAAAGTCTTCACACAAGAAAATAGAGAAAAAACATATGAACTTGGAAAAAAAAAATTCAGTATAAATGATAATGTGAGATCATGTAACTTTCAGATACCTAAAGAATGAAGACAGTGTCAAAATACACATTTGAGATGTCAGATTAAATCTGCACAAGAACCTTTAATCCTAGGATAGACTAAATTCTTACAGAACTTGATTTCACAACCATATCTTTTCCCAAAAAATGCTCGTTTTAAAATGCAGCAAAATTATAAAACACAATCCATCATCTGGAGCTAAATTTATTCCTTTGTGCTCCCTTAGCAGTTTTAGAATTTAGATGCCAAGCAGAGATCTTTACCAATTAGGGTAACAGGCTGATCAGCCAGGAGGTTATTTGGGAACTTGATGGAGAAGCCCATGGGGTTTTTTTGTGATTCATGGTGATGATGGAGAAGTACAGGTTTCAGGTTAGTTTTTTACTTTCTTCCTGGTGCCGGCTTTCCTCAGCTGACTCATTTTGCACCTTTTCTTGTACCTGTTGTTGCCTTCTCGGTACAGACTTTTAGTCCTCATTGAATGTGTCAATTCCTCTGCTCTGCAGTTCGAACTGCTCCCCCTCAGCCCCTTGCTTCCTCATCCTCTCCCGAGCTCCTTTTCCATGTCAGCTGGAGTTCTCCTCCTCCCCCGTGCTGAAGCACCAGGATGGGAGCAACCAGAGTGCACCAGAAACCACTTTCACCTCCTCTGCTCCGTGCTGCAGCATCCTCAGCTTGTGGAAGATGTCAGGGCAGGGATGTCCTGCTCAGCCCTGTCAGCTGTGACTGTGTGTGAGTATTTTGGGACCTCGGAGTCTTGTACAGCACAACCGGAGCAGATTTTCACAGGGGCTGCACATATCGGCACTCCTTTCACCCACATTTTTGCTAAACTTTAATTTCTGGTCAAAAGCACGGAGTTGCTGGAGAGTTCTAGTTTTATGGTGGTATTTATTTTAATGTTAGGGAAAAAGTGAAGTCAATTTACCGTTTTCAGAAACGAGCGAAGTGCATAAGCCAACTAAAAATATATCTGCATACAGAAATAAAATTCAAATTCAACTCTTAATGCAATTCAGCACCATAATAGGCAATTTCAGTTCATGTGAACAAAGTTGATGAGATTTAATTGAAAGCAGGCTTATGTAATTGAAAATGTAAAAGGTGTCTTACCTGTAGGTATTGTCATTGGTGTTACCTTTGCACTGTTTCTCTTGTCTGAGGTCATATTTTCCTGTGGATGCACAGGAATTTTGAAAGGGGATAAAAATCTCTGTTTCACAGATGTAAACCCACCACTCAGAAACACTGTTGGTCAGAATTTTCAAGATTTGGCACCGCTTTTACATTTTTAAATTTTCAGCTTTTTTTTAATCTAATCTGTGAGAAAGAATCTGTCTTTTCCACAGTGCCTTTACATTGTCCCTCCCACTGGAAGTAAACTGGGGCTCGCAGACCCCTCTTCTGAAAATCAGGGTTTAGCTGTTTCAGATGAAGTCTGCAGAAGCTGGCCATTACTGAAATGCTGCTTTTTTACCCTATCTTGCACAGGAAATCTGTTTCAGAGCCAGAAATACAGATTGAATCTCAGGACTTCTACACCTTTGGTTCAGCAGCAAGACCATCTGTCACTTCTAATTCCTGCTATGAAAAAGATGATCTAGTTATCTTTGATGGAATAGTTCTGAATTTGCAAGCTACATTCTTCTCCTTTTCCCCAATTAGATTTTCCTCCCCTCCTACATACTGGAATCTCTATTTGAAGGTTCAGCCTTGGATAAAGCTAAACCCCAAAAGATGCCTTTTTAATCACTGGCTCCCCACTGGATATGACATAAACATGCAAAACATGCTAACTCCTCTCACCAAAGCAATCTTGACTTGGTTCCAAAAGCGAGAGAAAACAGGTGAATTCCTTGTCACTTTAGATTTCACTAAGGATATGCAGAACCTTTGCTCCATTTTAAGCTTGATACATGTTTTGGAAGGTAGAAGATTTATAAGGAGGGACTGGATACTTTTTTCAGGCATGTCTACATCTTAACCAGCATCTGCATATCATTCCAAGTTTACTTTTAAATCTTCTGGATTCTCACTCAGCTTTGTTGGACTCTCGAAGGCAAAACACTCTTTTTCATAGGACCATTAAATCATGAGAGATTCTCTTTCATAATGAGGAAAAAACCCCATTTTTTTTTCTGTGGAGAAAACCATCCTCATCTTCCTCTGGGTAAAGAGATGTTTCCTGAGAACATAATGTGTTCAGTCTTTCACACGTGTTTTTTTGGTGTAAACTACAGATAAAAAGCACATGATATAATTTCATCTTTTTGCACTGTAGGTGAGGGAATGTCTCAGACTGTTCCACCCAGCTATTGTTTTTTCCCACCCGTGTACACACAAACACATTCCTGAATCTCAGACTCAGCTGTGTTTCTGTAGTCCAGAGCATGTCTCTGCTGTTAAATTTTAATAAAAATAAGATTGAAATTTTAGGGATTAATGACCACTTGGCAAAAATTCAGCTGATATCTACTTTATCTGCACCACTTCTTCCAACCTCCCTTCTACAATGAATAACTGAAAAGGACCGAGCAACTGAAAGCTGTTTCTAGGATACAATGTGCAGCACTTCCTACTCTTGGCTCACTCTAACTTCAACCTCTCAGCTCTGTCATTTTTTTCTGTCTATGAATTTAAAATAGCTTTTACCACCAGATAGTGAAGTGGAAGCAATAGCATTTGTCCCAGCTGTGAGTGGGATCACCTTGCTACCGTGGTAAGATCGAAGGGGCTGATCTTCACATGGATTTTGCATTAAGGTAATTTCCACACCTTACTTATCCTGCTGTTTGGGTAAAACCTTTCCTGCAGTGAGTTCAGAGGCTTTGTGTATGTATGTGAGAGCACATATGTCTCTGTGCAAAGCATGGCTTCTCTGCACTGGCATTCCAGCTGGCAGTTCCTGGAAAGCTGTCTGGAAAGCCACCCTGCAGCTCCAAAGGCTTCTGCAAAAGGGAAATAATGAATGATGTGGCCTCCCTCCTGCCACTCATACCTATGCTGTCCTTTCTGTGCTCCAGCACGTAAGCAGAACGGGAAAGAGATGGTTGCTTTTTTTTGTAATCCCTCTTTGAAGGGGGAACAAATTCCTTTTTTTGGGCCAGTCCAGCTGAGGGAAAGAAAGGTCTTTTGCACTGTGTTGCCACAGGTTCATCTGGGTATAAACACTTTGGGTACATTGATCCATTGTAAACTCCTGGAACAGGAACAGGATGCAGGTATGGTGAACAATTATTATAAAACAATTGCTGCTCTATATCCAGCCAGTTTACAGCTTTCTGGTGTCCCTGAGATATAGGTGCTGGTTTCATGTTCTTGGCAGCTCTCCATGCCATAAGTCAAGGTCCCTCTTTTTGACCAGGAGCTGACAGGAGGCTCACAGGTCAACAGTGAGAAAAGCTTCCCTCAAACTGGAAAACTGAAGAGATTTTTTTTTTGTCGTTTAAGCTCGGGAGACAAACCTTCTCACCAGCCTTTTGCACTTGCAGTACATGATTACTCTGAGATGTAGGAAGCAAAGAAGCAGTAATCATTAAGAGCGTTTTATTAAACAAAATAAATTTCTCCTTGTGCTGTTGACTAAAGAGTAGGCAATTTAGCTGTTCCTAATTTTGAGGTTATGTCTAGATTTTTCTAAACTGAAATGACAGTTTGTATACACCTTTTTTTTTTTTTTTTTTAGGTATGCAGTCACTTTTGGGGGGTTTTACTCAGATGACCTCTTTGATATCTCCTCTGTCCACAAGTACCATCATGTGTAAGTGATTGGAAAGGGTGGTGTAAGTGATTGAAAATTGTGTTGTAAATCTTGCTGCTGCTTCTAGCAAATGGCAGAGCCTTGAATACGTGGCACATACCCACAGTATTTTATACCTGCCCTGATGTTTACCAGAGGGGTGCTTTTTTCTCAGCCAGTTCAGTCAGATACGCACATTCACTCCAGGCCTGTGTTTGGGATGGCAAAATGAAATAGTTCCCATAGTTATTCCTAGAAGTTAATTAGCTGTGACAGTGGGAAAGTGACCACCTCATGATTCTTGGATATTTATAACAAGGCTGTCACTTGCTAGGTTAGTCAGGTCATGGAGGAGACAAGAGTGTGAAGTCAGGATTCTGGCAGCACACAGAGCTGAACCTGCATCATTGTGCTTCCTTGCCACTGCTTAGATGTTGGCAGGAAGGATCTCTCGGTGCAGAGTGTGTAACACTACACCAGCCGTGATCCCTATCTTCGGGAAACGTGGCTTCGCTGCGCCGCAGAGTTCTGTGGGTGCATCTGCATTTCCTTCATCACATGCCTTGGGAGCCTGCTCTGGGATTAATGAAATGGAGATGTCTTTTCTGCTGCTGCTTTCGTGAGCTCAGGGTCAGACTTCCAGGGCCAGAGCAGAGCTGTGGCACAGGGAGAAAGGTCACGGTGCCATCCCTCGGTGCAGCTTCAGTGACTGCACCACCCTGCTGCCCATCTGCACCATGTGCTGGTTGCTCCATGGGGGACAGAGAGAGAGGTTTGGGGGGGTTTTGCCTCTACTTTGCATATTCACCAAGTGGCACTGCCACTGTCATGCCTCAGGATTTACCGTAGCTATGCAGTTCCCTAATGCGTGAGGAGATGTTTTTTTGACTCTCCAATTTTGCCATGTAATCAAGACGTAATGTGCTAAATGTGTTCACTGTAAACTGGTATCAGCACAGCTGAGCATGACCCAAGCAGCTGGGAATATTTCTGAGAGCATTTTTTGTGGTTTTGAGAGTTGAAAGAGCAAAAGAGTTACACCAGCAGGGGAAAAAACCCCTCTCAAATTACATGTTTTGTGCAAATCAGAGGTATTTTATTGGTAATGATAGACTAACCTGGAACAGATTATTTCAAAGATCTGTCTCATTTAGAGTACCATTTATAAATGTTGTCACTGCTCAGAAAAAGAGATATCTCACACTAAGAAAACTGTGAGTTACCATCATGACAAGGAGAAAGCACAGAAGTTCATTTTTGTCTGTCTGTCATTATGGTCCTTCAGTTTTAGCTGGAAAAAACTTTCATACAACTTCAGCACGATTTGCAGAGTGTCATTTCTCTATTAAAATTTCCTGCCCATAAATAGTGTGCCAAATGTTGTAGTGGGTTTGTCATCTGCCCAATATTCTTCAGAGAAAGCAGCTGACTGTTGGCTTCCCTAATTATTTCTTCTTCTAATATTGTTTCCTCAGAGCTAGCTTGAAGGGGGAACAAACCCCAACTATATATATATATATATATATATGTGTATGTTTAATCAAGTAAAACCAGACATTTCTGTCCCCAAAGAAAAAAAAAAAAGTAAAAAAAGTAAAGCTTTGGAACAAACAATAAGTTTCATGCAAATTTCTCTCTCTTAAAACTGGCAAGATTTCAATAACCGTTTTCTGAGAAGCATTTCATTTTGTTTTACTGAAAGGTGGGACACTGCTTTTTACACTGGTACAAGCCCCCACTGGAGAGCCAAGCTGGGAAACTGCCAAGCCTCTCATACCTGCAGTGACAATGGGGAGCCATATCAACACACACAAACCCATATTTAACTGAAATGTTCAATTGAATTCTAATCTCCAGCTAATCGCTAAGGTAAAAAAAAATCTCCCTATTCATGTTTTATTTCTAAAAAATACCTTTATGAGGTAATGCAAGTGTGTGAATGGATGAGAGACTCAAGCACAATGCGCTGTCTACAAAGCTAAATGAGCTAGGGGGGTCACATTCTATTAAATATCTCACCCATGAAACTCTCAGTTCAACAGAAACTTTAAATGGAGTTCAGAAAGTCACTGAAGGGCCTTTTTGGGGGGTTCTCAAGGTTGAAGGTGATACAGAGGTGTGTTTTTGTTTTGCTTCACTCCCAGCCTCCATAAGCCACACAAATCAATGAGATTACAATAGAAATACCAATGGACACCAATTTATGCGTAGTTGGGTACATTTTATGTTCAAAACAGGGCTGCAACCTCCTGAATGAACCATGTGTGTGTGTTGTAGGGCATAGGGAGACCTTTCACCCTTCCTGCTGCAGGATAATGTGCAGAAGAAAGCATGTCATCCCTGAGTCTGGGCTTCAGGCTTGGCATCTCCAGTGTGACTGCCACTGCCCAACTTAAATTCTCTCAGTATTGCTTAGTGGGAGAGATCGCAAAAGGAAAGAGGTGCTCCTTCCTCGACTTCATTGGGGTAATTTTTGAAGTTAATAATGGGGGCAATGTGGGGTTAAAACATACAGTCCTCAAGTCTGGACTTGTAACGCAGCCCCCCATCATCCTCTGCAAGCTGAGTGGGTGCCCTCCCCTGGTTTTACCAAGGCAGCTCTGATGTTCCTGGTAAAAGCCACATCTGGAGAAGGGGTCTACTTGTTACAGAACCAAAATATAATTTCACATGAGGATGCTGTGGAGCAGTTGTGAGGAACAATACCTTTGGGTACAGCTGGTTCTCAAGCACAGCTGCTTGGGTCTCTTGTTCTCCAGGAAAGTGTTTGCAAAACAGAAGGGTCTTCCCTGGACCACCCCCTCACAGTTTCAGGTGCTTACCCTCCGGGTCTGGTTTCCATTTTTTTTGCAGACCTGAAGGCCTGCCTGATCTGTGCTAATGGTTGGCTGGGGAATCCCACAAAACTCTCTGTGAGTATGATGGCTCCTCTTTGCGGATTTCAAGAAATTCCTTGCAAGTAGCTCATTCTCCTTCTGGCTCTCCTCCCTGCACAGCAAGGCTGGGCGTATCCTTGATTTAACCTGGCAGGGAGAGGTACTGGCACTCACTTTTAACTGAAGGGACTCTCCCTGACCCAGGTTTTATGCTTGTGTGGAAACCCTGGCAGCAAAAATGATTTTCCAGTGTCTTCCCATTTGTCCTGTTACTTTACAGTGTCTCCAAATCTCACTTTTCTCAGTGCAAGTAGGCCAATGTGACCTTCTTGGCAAACACTTGTTGAAGATTAGAGCCAACAAAGTGTTGTGGGGGGCTATCGAATGTCTCCGAGGTAAGGCATGCATAAAACATGAGCACAGAGTTGTAAATAACTCGGCTCCTCTTCATTTATTTTAAAATAATGACGGTTGTTTAACTGGCTTAAAAGGGTTACTCTTTCACCCCTAGCTTGTTCCGAGCACCGTGGGAAAATGACACGGGCACTGTTTAGTTTAAGGGATGTAGTCATGCAAAACCTTTGCTGTACCTTCTGGAGGAAGCTGGAGTGTTTCAAGAAATAATGAAGGTGTGAATCATCACAATTCCTAGTTGTCTGATAAGAAAATCTTTTAATCTCTTGTAGCAATACAAGGACTCTGATTGCTGCAATTCTCCTTTATAAATTGTGCAATAAAATATGGAATAAATCATTGCAAAAGAATCCAGGATTATCAGCAGTCTTCTCCTTTGATATCAGCATTTCTGACCGGTGTTCTTTAAAGGCTTTTACTTGTTAGTTTAGTTTTAGGATACAAATAAAGTAATTAGTGCTCTTTCTTCTTTTTCCCATTTTATGGTCTGTTCTTGGCACACTTAGAAAACATTTGAGCTTGAACAGTTAATTTTCAGTTGTGCCCGTTAGCAGGAATTATTTCCATTTTTCAAAAACAACATAAGAAAACAACCAGGATGAGATACTGGTTTCATTAAAAGTCTATACAATGGATGAGGTGTTTCATTGCTTACATCCTTTTTTTTATTATTTTTAATATATTTTAAGTATTCAAAATGTACTAAAAAATATTCAGTTTTATATGTGTGTGTTTAGTCAACAAAACCCTCAGGAGTTCCATTTTGAAAAATATTGTCATTGTTTCTGGAATTTGGCTCCACATGCTCTGTGTGTTTTTACAGGACGACATCTCTGGTCTTTTACCAAAGTTTTATGTTTTTATTTATACAAAAACCACACAATGCTATAGGATGTCAAGAAAGTAACCAGCTTGGTAAGATTTAGGCTTTTTGGGAGTCCTTTCAAGATCAAGAAAGATACACAATCAAGTAAATAATTCAAATTGGAAACCTCAGAACCCAGCTTTGATATTTGACTCTTCTCATAATATACAATAAGACTGATTAAGCTTTATCATTTCATCAATCACTTCCTAGGCAGCAGATGCCCATTGGCTAGAGAGGAAATCAAACATTTATCCACTGCTACTTTGACTGTGGATGGTAAAAATGTATTTATAATATCAGAAGGAGTCCTGCTGTAAAAGACTGGAATAGTGGAGCTAGAGAGGAAGAACGAGCTCCAGCCATAAAAAATCCGGCTCAAAATGTTTGGGTTGGATTGTGCTGTGATTTATTCATTCACCAGCTCCTTGCTCAGGTTGCTGCATGTCCCCTCAGCCTGCCCTGGGTGGGAGCTACACGGCAAAGGGCAGCTTTGCTGGGAGCCCATGAGCATCCTCCATGCACACTGGTTTCTAAAGGCTGCAAGAAGGTGGAAAAGCACTTTTTGTCTGGAAACAGCATGTCCACTTACCTTTTGGAAGTTTGTTGTTTTTTTTGTTGCTGGAATACCTTTAACAAATATTTGATGAGTGTGTGAAAGAAACGTGAAAAAATTGCATTAATGGTAAGATTGCTCATGGTGCTTTAATTATTTGGTCCATTTGCTTCACGCAGGAAGTTGTTAGGTAAAAAACCATTGTGTGCAGATTAGAGATGTGTGACACACTCTGGCTGATTGTCTGGTTGTGCAGCTCAGATGAGGCTCAGGCTGCCTGGCCTCTGTCACCTCCCTGCCTCCGTACAGCTGTTTACAGCCAGCAGTTGGCTTGGGAAACAACACACAGTCCAGCCTCTGCTCATGTGTCAGTTGTGAGTGATTTCTTCCTACAAATAATTCCCAAACTGGCTAAGGAAACTGCTTTGGATGCTGGAGGGAGGAAGCCAAGTGACTTTGAGCTGCAGGGGGTGAGTGAATAGCTGAGGATGAAGTTGGTAGTGGAATGGGAAGGCCATCTCTGCCAGGCATGGTTATGTCTCCTGGGACTTAGAGGTGTGGTAGATTGACAGTAAAATGTCCCTGGGAGGGCAAGAGAAGTTCTGAAGGTGAGCTGAGACCCCATTGCAGCTGAATAAGGGGATATCAGCAGGTGGTGGAAGAGGAAAGAAGACTGAGGAGAATACAAGTAGCTGAATCACATCATCTGCCTAGTATATGTGCAGTCCTTGGGCTGAACAGGAGGACTTGACAGGCCTGAGCTCTTCTCATGGGTCCTGAAGTGTTGAGATGGTGAAGGATCTGTGAGGAGAAGGGAGTTCCCTCTGTGCAGATCTGCCTTGTGGTGAGGCCAGCTGGCTCTGCCTGGAGCTCTGTGATGCTGGAGTGAGGTCACCTTGCTGTTCTCCTGCTGTAAGTGCATTTGTGGGCTCGTGGTCCCTCTCATGTTGCTGCAAAAATGATATGGATGCCTGTGCATGTGTGATCCTACTCTATCTTTAATGGGCTTTAAAGATCATCTGATTCAGATACAATCTCATGCTGCATTTGGGACTTCGTGTGAATTGCTTGATTTCCCCTTGGGTTTCTTTAAACCTGAGGCGATGGCACAGCAATCTAGAGATAACCTGGTGTAGAAAAATAATAGAGATGCTTCTGTTGTTCCCTTGCCATTTTTACTTCCTTTCTTTTTCTTCGAAACCACCAGTTATTTCCCCGTAGAGCTATGAAATAACAGGAAACAAGAACACCCCAGCTAGGCAACATCTCTTCTGCAGAACTACAGGAGATCACATCCTGTAAAAAGGTTAATGAGGAACTGAGACTTTTTTTTGGTCGGGATAAAGAGAATTATTCGCTTCCTGGTGCACTAGAAGCATTCGTGAAACCTTTTAGGAAATGGCATGATGTATTTTTAGTGTGAAATGAGGCTAGAAAGGAGTTGCAAAAACCTGTACTGTAAGTCCTGGATTTGATACATGCAACATTCAGCAGCTGCAGGTTTTCTTGCTTCCTTGTTTCACTGAAAAAATGAAAGAGGGGTCCTCCTCCATGCAGAGAACTTCAGAAAATATTCTTCTTTTCTCATTTCCTCATCAGACTCTCCCTAGAAAGTGCTGGTGCTGGACACTGATCCTGCTGGACACAGAGTGCACAGCTCAACCCTCACCTTCCACCTCTGAAGAGAAGACTTTTGTGGCTCAGTGCCCATTGCCATTTCCCTGCCTTCCTCTCTTGGCCCACGGCAGCTGCTTCCAGGGCTGCTACTATGCACACTCAGAGATTTTTTTTTTTCCCCCAATCTCTGTATTTTAATTACACGTCCTCCTTTTCAAAAGGCTGGATGCTTTGAGATAATGAAATCTTTCCACAGGTCATGCTGCTTTCTCTTCCTCTGGATTCCTCTATTAACAGAAAGCTACCGGTTTCCAGAAGGAAATTGTCTTGATTTCTTTATAGCCTCAATCTGTTCTCACCAAAGCCACTGGCAAACCTTCTGTTTATTTTTCAGGGATGCAAAAACTAAGCCAAATGCCATCAGGCAGAGATCAGCACACATACTGAACCACGAGCAAGGCCTGGGGAGTCTAGTTAAGTAATTCATTACAGCTTCTTTGAAATTCCTCACTAAATAGATTTGGGGTTGTTTTGTGCCAGAAATGCTAGCTTGCTGAAGTGGAAACATTTTGTGGCAACGTACCAATTTCTGTTATCTAGGGGGGTATTTTTGGGTCCCAGGTGAAATTTTATGGGAAGAAAAGGAGGCAAAAAAGGACTTTTAATCTGTAATACTGTGCTGAACAAATGTAGCTACCGTGGCTTCTGGGCTAGAATTGCTTGCAATTGTCTGAACACATCTGGGCAGATGGACTTAGCCCTTGATTTCAGGTGTCTAAATTGAAAGGCATTTGAAAGAGTATTGGAAGGGGGTTGGACTGGATGATCTTGAAAACCCAACCAAGCCAAACCATCCTGTTGGCTCTATGAAGTCTGTATGTTTGTGATGTGTAATTACTAAAAGTTCCTGTTTACATCTGGTTATGAAAAATAATGCTGGAGTTGAGAGGGCCATCAACCTGAAGAAAGTCGAAGCATCATTTAAGCCCTGTATTTTCATAAGGATTTGAATTCCATGTCATGATGAAGTGTGACCTTCCCTGTCACAGGGCACAATGTTAATTCAATGCTCAGAAGGCACTTAGAGACATCACAGAAGAAGGTCTTGTCAAGAGGTATCAGCAAAAGCTGCTTCTAGTTTTAGAAATCACTGGAAACTGGGCAAGTGTGTTGAATTAAATCCGTGACATCTCTATCTTGTCCCTACACCTTTCTCTGGGTGTGTGGTCACTGTCCATGACAGAACCCTGGGCTGAATGAATAGTTAGTTCAGTCTGATGCAGCAGGGCGTTTTATGCTATTTTAAAGAAAAATAGCATGAAGGCACCAGGGAAAATCATTCCTTCCCCTTTCAGCTGTGCCTGTTTCTGCAATTAGCACTGTGTGTCTGTAGCTGCACTGGTTCTTGCAGCTGAGATCTTCCACAAGGCTCTGGAGGTGTCAGTGAAGGAAAAATGATAATAGAAAAGTGAGGAGTGCTGAGGCTGGAACAAGACCAAATACCCATCAGCATTCCACTGGTTTTGATCCATCACTGACAGTAAACCAAACTCAGGGCTCCACATTAATAACGGCAATTCAAATACCTAAAGCGCACCAAAAGATCTGTGAGTAAAGTGTCTGAATATTTTTGTAATCTGGGTCCTAACAAAGTCAATGAATAACGTTTATGTTAAATCAGAGTGTTGATTTGGCTGATTCAGGCTTGATGGGAATACAGGAAAATTACAGTTATTCTCAAAATGTTTAAAATATCACGTGGTTATCTTGCATTTGAAACACCACTATCAGCTGACCTCACTGTTGTGCTTCGTTGTGCTGATGTCACAGGCAGTACACAAGCAAAAAAATGAAGTAACTAATGGTGAATGCTTGTACTCCAACAAAAAAACAGATCAAGATTTCCCTTGTATGTTGATTACCATTTTATTTATAAGTAGGACATATTCTAAATATTAAAATTAAGTGATCTACTTTGCCCAACAGTATAAGTATGAAGTTCCAGGTTTTTTGCCTAAATGCTGAGTCCCCATCTGTTGTATCCATGGTGATAGCAAGACTTTTGTTCTGATTCCTTTTCAAATCAGTGTTGTGATTCTTAGTGATTTTCAAACTGCTTTCCAGCGACTCTAAAAATTAATGGTTAATCAAACAATCTCAGCTTTGGCTCAGTTATCTATGTGCATGCACCCATTACTAAGCAGCAATCTACCTCCAGCAGCAAAACCTTTCATTGTGGTTTGGGTTCTTGTGTTGTGTCTGTAGGGATAGGATAATCTATTTGAAGAAAATCTGATGAAATTGCACCAAAGCTTTCTACATCCTTTATTGGGAAATATAAAGGTCAAGCTCTTTCTTTGTAGGGATTACTGGCTCTGTTCAACCTCAGTATTAGGAGTGTGCAGTAAGAATGAGGGAGTGGAGTGATAAATCAGAGGAACTCTTGCTTCAATAAATATCTCTCTTACAGCAATTTGCTCTTGGAAAGATAGTTAGGGTTTGTCTATCATTCTATCTTTTCTGGAAATTTTTGGGTTAAAAAACCTCAAACATAAAGTAAAAAAAAAAAAGTGACTATAGGGAGAAGAGAGATTATAAAGGAAGGGTGTCCCCATGGGCATGTTGCAGAGGGAAGGAGCGAGAAAGGCGAGAGGTACAGCAGGGTGTGCAGAAGAAACACCTTGGAAAGCAAGTGAGAAATATCCTCAAATTTGACAGCTGTGGAGTGGGAAAACTTTGGTTTTCCACCCCACACAGGGGATGACACGGAGCATTATGCCAATGGGACCAGCAAGACCCTGGGTTAGCCCAGGGTGTGGGACATGCCAGTGGGAGAACTGGTGCGTGACTGCTCCTCCTCTTCTGTCTACAGACTTTTCCCTAAGCTTGGACTGAATCAAATTAATACATGTCTGATAGGAAACTTGAAAATCTTACTGGTATTCATCAGGAACTGCAGGTTTCCAGAAACCTTGTATTGCCAAGCTTGGGCTGAGCAAAATGAGGAAGTACTCCAGAGATTTGCTGTGCTGTAATTTGCCCTTGAACAAAAGCGAAGCTTAAAAAAGGTTTAACAAACATTCACACTTTTCAAATACTTCTCTGGGGTTCTGGCCTCCCACTTAGCTGTATACATTGAAGATGAGGAGGGAGAAGCCTGCATTGTGATTAATCTCCCTGACAAGGTCACTTGGATAAAATGTTCTTGACTGGAATAAGCCAGTGAAGGGTCTGCACTGATGCCACATATCTGGTTTGTTATTAACACACATTAACAGTGATTGACAGGTAACTTGAAATCTTGTTTCTGCGACTGTGCAGGGCTTTTAAAGTTTCAAATAAACAGCTGAAGGTTTTCTGTGTTTCCTCCTCAAGTGAATGTGCAAAACATTTGGCTCTGGCCATTCCTCACACTTGCCATGAGAGAGCTCTTCCCTGAGCCAGTGATGACAGAATGTGGTCCATTTTTTTTAAATGGGGATTTGCAAACTCAAACACATTCACAAATCAAGTTCAGTCAGGGGATTCCTCACATTCCTGCCCTGAATGGTCTCCAGACTCCATGAAAAATACAACTGGTCTGCACTCCATATGACCATGTTTTTTTTTTTATTTTGCTCAAGGGGATGTCAAATGATAATCACTGTCAGCCAGTTTCACAAATGACTAGAAATTATTCTCAAAGTCAGTCCTATCAAGCTGGAAGGTTTCTAATATCTCTTGCACTACTTCTGATGTACAATAAGATGCAAAAATACGTCTCTTTTTTACAAACAATTTGACTGATGGAAGAGATGCTTTTAAAATTTGACACTTCAGTTCGTGGAGTTGCAAGATGTTCTGGAGGACATGATCAGAGTTCAAAATGAACTGGTCAGACAGACAGATGAATAGAGAACTTGTCAGAGAGATGAATAGGTGAATAAACAAAAGGATGTTCAATGCACCAACTGTGACATTTAGGAAGGGGAGTAGAAATGCCAGGTGTGTAATGTCTGCTAAGCAGCAGCAAGGGAGAGGAAAATTTAGAGATGAGAGTGGAATAACACTGTTTTAGTCAGCAGCATGGGATTGCAAAAAATGGAAACGTCACCCTAGGCTGAAGCTGAGTTTTAAATAGTTTGGTAGCCTTAGAAGTTCTTTACCAGTACTTCTGTGATAAATGCCTTGTTTAGGTCTGATGGCCATTTATCCTCTGTGTAGCTGCTCCATTTATTTTTGCAAAGCCAACTCATTCATCATAGCTAGCTCTTAGTAAAGTGAAGCATTGAGCTGGGAAGGTTGGGTTATGGCAGTCAGCTTAAAGACATCTCCAAATTTGTTTTGAATTAATTGATACAGGCCCGGCGTAACAGCTCTTAAAGCCCATGTGCAGCGTGGGTGCCTCCTCTCCTCGGACTTGCTTTGTAGGAGCAAATTGTTCCATGAAGAGAGGTAAGGTGCTGCAGAGGACATCCCAGGGAGTCTTCCTGGGACTCCCATTGTCTGGAGGAGTCTAAGGAAATCTACCCAGGCTAAGGTAATATTTTGTGGCTTCTTCTATTCATATGACTTGACTTACATGGATTGATGATAAGCGCATGATTCCTATATTGAATTAATCTGAATTCTGCATAATATTAAAAGCAGTGCTGACCGAGCTAAAAATGATCTTGCACACAGACTCATTTTATTTTTTCTTAAAGCACAAGCAATACAGAAATACAGATATCTTCCTTAGTTTCCCTGTGCTTTTCTTATCTGTACGTAGCTCTTTAGCCAATACACACTTAAACAGGAAAAGCTTCTTACCTGTGTGTTGCGTGTTGCACAAATTTGACAATAGTTTAGCTATCCATTGTATCTTCTTAGAGCTTGGTTTAAAGCTTTACAGCAAAAGGAAATTTCAGGTGGTTTTCAGTGCAGGCAGAACAGACTGTATGATGGAAGAGTGGAATGAATTTTAACTGAGCAGTCTGGGGTCCCTCTCAAAGCTACCCTCTTCCTTTCGCAGTTTCACAAACTTAATTTACGTATAACCTATTAATATTTAGTCCTGACTCATCAAAGGAGGGCTGGGCTAGATGACAGCTTTGAAGTGGCCTTATGGCCTTTAATTTCTATAACTTCTTACTTTCTGCTGCTTGCGCAATACTATATGACTTCAAACTGCTTGTAGGTAAGTGCACGCTGAAAAATGTTTCCTTTTCCTCTCTGAGCGCATCATCAAAATGAAGCAAAGCATGGAGAAGTAGGATAGCTGAATGGGGCTCTCAAAACCTAGAAGATACTACATCTTGTCAGTCTGCACACACCCTGTGTGCTGCAGCCTCAGCTCACTGCTTTTCTTGCAGAGATAAGTTGGTCTTATCTGGAAATATCTCTGTACTTGAAACTTCTAAGCAGAGCAGATGTACACACCTCCTCATACTGTAGAGTAACCTGTGAGGTTGGACTATCTGGTCTCATAAACCAGAATCTGTCATCAACAATCTGCTTTTTGAAGTTGCTGCATGGGTAAACTGTAGAGTGTCATCTCCTTCTGAAGATAAGATCAGAGACTGGACCTTCTCTGCAGCTGTAGCCAAATGTGCCTAGCAATGTTTTCCTTTTCTTTCCTTTCTCTCTCTCTCCTGCAAACACATACACAGCTAAAAAAACCCTAAGAAAACAAGTGGAAATAATTGGGATAAACCAGTCTAATATGAAATTTGTATCAACAGCCTCAGCCTCTGCAAAGCTTTAAAAGCATTTCTGGCTGACTTGGCTGACAAACCCCCATCACTCTAAATCTTGTTCCTGGTGTTTGTACCTTAGTAACCAGGAAGATGCCTCCCAGAGAGACTATTGCGCTTGTTTTTCCTACCAGTAGTGCACAAATTACACCGACCTCCAGCGCTGCTGTTCTAAGCTGTTGCCTGAAGTCAGAAACAGAATGTAATGCACAGTCCCCAAGGAAGGTCAGTCGCAGCCGTGGCAGCCCTTGAGACGTGCTGGGTCCACGGGCACAGATGCTGTGCTGTCACCAAGGCTGTGGTGTGGGGGGCTGTGGGGTGAAACCCACACCCAGTTCTGGGGGCAAGGGAGCCAAGCTGAGGCCAACATCCCTGATCTGTCCTTG
Source organism: Dryoscopus gambensis (assembly GCA_013389985.1). Taxonomy (NCBI): domain Eukaryota; kingdom Metazoa; phylum Chordata; class Aves; order Passeriformes; family Malaconotidae; genus Dryoscopus; species Dryoscopus gambensis. The sequence goes on from WEIT01005706.1 coordinate 23,904, forward strand.
AGCCCCATCTCACAGTGGAACAGCAAACCCTCCAGGAGCTGCTCTTGTTTCCTGCCTCCAAGCCATTCACAGGGTTTCCCAGACTTGCCAAGGTGTAAGAGGTGTGTCTTGGGCTTTTCTTCCTTGCAAGAGAAGCGTGAGATTTCTCCAGCCTTTAGAGAAAATTACGGCTTCTCTTCACAGTGCGTAGCTGTTTGGAACAGTCAGGCTCTGTGTTTTGGATTGATCTTCCCAAGATCAATCAAATCTGCAAGATTCCTGGCCAATTAATTCTTGAGCACTTTATTATTACACTCATCTGAGCTAAAACAGCTATGGAAAATTCTCTTGATATTTTGGATAAATTGCAAATACTTTTTCCTTATACTCTGGAATAAGCGTGCATTTTTCCTAGAACCAAGATTTCTCATATTTTCCCTAAATGAAAGTTTAATATTTATTGAAATCTTCTGTTGATTAAAAGCTCTGAATACTGTATCCAGAAGACTAATTGATATTTTCAATGCACTCAGACATATTAGCTGCTTACTGGTTACATAGAGAAATAATGAACTTGCTATATGAGAAGGTAAAATTCATGAATAATTCATAGATGCATTAATTTATTCAGTTTTGCCTTTTGAATTGATTTGGCAATTATTCTTTTACTGCACATCATTTACAAATGCTTAGATATAAATATTTACAGTTGCAAATTTGCGGTCAAATCATTTCTGTTCTCTGATTGAATGGCTTCTGTAGCACACCAAGCAGTGCAAATTGTGAATTTTACTGTTAAATATACAGCTCGGTGGAATGTGGGTGCTGGAACGATCAAATAAAGTGGATACCTACTGACTGCAAATATGGCCAAACTAATGTATTTTAAATATGAATAAATATTTGCAGGCAGGTTTTCTTCATTTCTTATTGCAATGGGAACAAGGGAAAGACTTCATGTGTTGTGCTGCTCCAGACAACAAAGACCAATGTCCTTTGGCATTGATACTTTTATTGTTTATTCAGCTCTTCTCACTTTTTCCTTTGTTTGCAATTTTTTTTTTCCCTGCTGATTGTGTTTTACATCTTCCAAGGATGATTGCAACATTCAGGAAAATGAGAATTCCCTCTAAATGGGGTGACTTAACCCTACAGCGAAGCTATGTAAAGAGCGGATCCAGAAGCAGAACATTATGGATCTATGAAGAAACTGATGGTCTGAGTGAAGGGGCTAATTCACAGTGGCTTACTTCAGCCAAAAGAGACTTGCCTCCTAAACTCCCCTAGTACTTATTGGAGAAGGAGAGACTTCTCCAGAGGATGATTCAGAACAGGAGCCTAGTTTTAAATGCTCTGAATCACTCTGCTAGTCTGCTTTTTTTGAACAGTGCAGTTTATCTTCCCTCCATTTCCTACTTGTTGTCCTGATTGATGAGTAAGGATTTATGCAGAATGAATGAATTTCACCTTTTCTGAATAAAGCACAGCATTGTAAGCATTTAGAGAACTTGATTTGAGACTAAAGAACAAGGGAAAGCATTAAGGAGTATTATTTTATATATTACTCTCTCTGAACAGTTAGAAGAACCTTAAAAAATTCTGGCTTTAAGCATTTAAGTCATTTAATACAGTGCAATAATTCAAAGTCACTTCATGTGATTTTTTTGTTTTCTTGAAGCACTCCAGAAAATTGTTTTTCCAAAGTCCTTTCACTTTGAAATGCCTGCACAGAAGCACTTGAGGCTGAAAGTAAAGCTAATCCATTTGCCGATAGCACGTTCAGAAAAGAACAAAACCTGTGAAATCACAAACAGTTTGTTCTGAAGAAATAAAGATGAACACATTAGCATTCAAAGCAATCCTAAAGCAAAAGTAGGTATTTCATTGAAAACACATTTGAGAAAAGGTGGTCTTAAGGCCAGACCAGCAGTAGCCTGGTAGGGATGCAAGGGATGTTTAAAGGAAATTTGTCGTTGTGTGCAGCTCATGAAAGTGTTATAAACGAGTCCGGGTATCAGCAAAAAATTAATCCGCGTTTATTAATCTGCAGCTGGGAACAGGGGATGGTGGGCAGTCCACCATCCTGCTCGACAAAACAGACAAAAAAATGATCCAACAACAGCCCTCGACCACACAACGCTCACCCCTCTCACTTCAACAACCACCCAAAAAGCCCGCCCCCTTGCCACGAGGTCCCCTTTTTATATCCCAGTCCAATCTCCCAAAAGTCTTGGTCCCAAGTATCCGCTTCCTGTTTGCTCATCCTTTCCAAGGCTCCATGGGACATGTAGTTCTCCCTCCTTAGGCGGCTACTGGGTCTGTGCTTTGATGTCGTGTCTCCTTTCTGCCTGCTGTCCGTCTCTCTTGTAGTTCCATGAAATACATAGTCCTCCTCTGGGGCAGCAGCCAAACCTGTATATTGCTTAGACATACTCAAACACTTTATTAGTTAACATATTTTGCATTGAACTGAATCCTTTTAAAATGTTTATAACAAAAGGGTGTGAAATCATGTTCAGAATGTTTGTGGCTGTTCCCCTCCTGGAATGAAGTGCTTGTGCTCAGAGAAGAGCTTTACCATCACAGCAAAATAAACTGCTGGAGCTGCTGCTCTCAGGGAAGCAGCGGCACAGGGCTGCGTGAGCACCTCATGTCTGAGTGAGTCAACGTGCTGAGCTGCAGCTGATGCCCAGGAAGGAAACTCCTGACCAGCAGCTTCCTCAGGGCCTGCTGTAAGTGCTGTCCACAGCCTTACTATCCTTGGTGGACCCTCTGTGTCTTTTTCTGTGTGACACTGGGGATGCCTGGGGCTGTGGATGGTGTCCTGCTGGCACATCAGTATCTCGGGAAAACCACTGCTGATCCTTCCGAGCTGAAACTGAGTGTCTTAACAAATGCTTCTACAAGTGTTCAATAGTGCATCTCTGTAGGGTGGCCTCCAGTAGGACACTCAGGACATCCCCCTGCCAGGGGCTGCTCCGCAGGGACCTCCTGTCCCAGGCACCACTGGTCCGACACTGATTCCTTGCTGACATCCGCTGCTCTTTCCCTGTGCCTTTGTCACACCTGTGCTTGCTGAGGGCTTAGGAAGACCTCCAAGCACTCCCATGAATGATTTATCATTAAAAGACTGTTTTATATATGATTTCCATTATGGGCAAGGTCCATATGGGGTTTTGTCCAGTTCAGAAATGCCACAGCAGGGGAGTGATCAGCGAGCTCCTTGGGACTCTGGCACATGCCTGTAGCATGTGTGTGCTCCACTTGAGTCACAAACATGAATTGTGGAGAGGGGAGGCCACAGGGCCATTGCATAGAGGTGAGAAACTCTATGCTGGTGAGTTCAGTGATGGTGCAAGGGATGCTTGAACTTGGCTTCCTGCTCATGATGCAGTACATTGTGGAGCAGCGTGCCTGTGGTTAACTCTTCCTGTCATGGGTAAACAGACAGAGATATTTGCTTTTTTGTGCAGTGCTAAAACACTCTCGTAGTCTCTTCACATTTTTATCTGAAAAGCAGGAACAAAATTCTGCTGTCAGTAAAATGAATTGTCAGAACAACTGCATGTATGAGTATAATTTCATTTAATATTTAATGACTAGCTAGCTTTTTTTTGGGGATAATGATTTCACAAGAAGGGAAAGATCAGAGCAGACCTCCTGCCAGTGTAGCACAGATACAGCAGGAATTGCCGAATTGCAGGGTCGGTGCAGCAGAATGAGATCCTGCCATCTGTAGTCATTGTGGGTAGCACTCCACTCCTTGAGGGTCTTTGCCTGGGTCAGTAGGGCTCTGTAGAGGAACGGACACACTCAGTGTTTATTGAGGAACAGAGTTTGACCCTAACTGCAAAATGCTCCCTCCCTTGGAAAGAATAAACTGGCCACAGGTTTAAGGCAATCCTCATATCTGCTGCCTTTTATGAAAAGGAGAAATGTCTCCTTACAGATCTCACGCCATAAATCTGTGCTGTCCAGCCCTTTCCACACAAATTCTTTCTTCAGCTGTGTCATGGAGATATTATTTTATATAAAGAGAACTTCTATACAGTAATTTCCACGACATATTTGGAACAGCAAACATTTGTGACAAAAAATGCTAGAAACACTCAACCATCAAACAGTATCAGTATCTGTATGGTTTTGACATCAGTGTCAAAAGTAATGTTTCTACACTGAGCAGGTTAGCAGATACAGGTGGTTGTAGTCCACACAGAAGAATAGGTTTGTTTCCTCACAGTTGTATTGGCTCTGCACTGCTAAAAGTCTTGTTAGGTCTTGTCCTTGGCATTGTCAGATGCATTACTCTGAATTTTGAGAGTTAGAAGAACCATTAGGTACGAGGAGGGAACAAGAAGACCCACAACATATGTTCAGTCTGCAGGAGAACAGTACTGCCTGTGCTAACCCCAATCCTTGTGCATAGAGATGGTCTGGGAAGTTAATTATGACAGGCAAAAAAAAAAAAAAAGAGAAAGGGCTGCAGGAATTTGCTCCAAATGACAGCAAATGCAGCTGGCAGGATGACTGAAACTCAGTCCCTGAAGAATCCCTCCAGGATATGCAGCTTCCCTGACACAAAGTGAGTGGGCTTATTAGCTGGATTCGATGACTTGTATCATTTGCTACCCATAGCCAGACTAACACGTGTAATTTTTCCTCTTTCTATTTTTTTTCCCCTGCCATTGGATAGGGGCCAGCTCCATAGATGAATTTGTTTATTTGTGGTGGGGATTTTTTTCTGATGATGGATGAACCAACTGATAGTGCCATCACCACCTTGTGAACCCAAGGATAAATTCACAGGCTGTTAGCAAAAGCACTGCCTGATACCTGTCATGCCCACTGAGCAGGGACTGCTCCCTCCTCCCCAGACTCTGAGGATGGCTGGAGGCTCCTTTTCCTTTAATGTTTTGCTTTTCACTGAGCTGCACCCTGTGGTTAATTTTTCTTCTTACTTTGCAGCTTTCCCTCACCAGCCTGCACCGCTACGTGGGTTTATTCCACTTTCAGATCTCACAGCTCGCCAAGTGCGAGGCTCAGGCAGGAGCAGTGGCACAGATTTCAGAGGATCTGGCTAATTTCTCTCCTGGCTGGCATTAAGGAGCAAATAACTGAGGGTTTGTACCTGTTCATTCGAAATAAATCCCCAAGGGTTTGTGAAGACAGAGGAAAGATGGTTTTTAGGCATGGCCCACCAGATGCCAACAGGGGGAGTTTCAGCTCTGCCTCAGATTTAGGCCTCTGGCAGTCTCCTCACCTTTACTGATATTGATCATGAGGGATAAAAGTTATTTATTTTCCCACATTTCCATAACATTTCTTAACACCTCTTTCCTATAAAGAAACACTTCCACAACTCTTCTATAGATTGAAAATGAAGGCGCAGTTCATATCTCTTGTTGAAATCCTTTTAAAAAGAGACCAGTGATGGAATGGTTCTACACCTTGCTTTGCTGGAGGGAAGGAAAGCTAATTTGCCTCTGAGACAAATCAAAACCAGATTTTAGAAAGTAATCTTCATTTCTCCCTCCTCCCTGAAAACCCTGATGACTGAGGCACAGTTGACTTCTCTTGCTCATTTTGCATAGACTAAGATTTGAGTGATAAGATTTTAGAAAACCAAAAATCTGCCTCTGGCCTATCAGTTTAAATCAATTAATTCACAGCCAGATAGAAAACAAGTGTAAGAAAAATATACCTCTGGTATATTTGTTTGTTTAAGGGGAAAGTAAATAGGGAAGGACTTCAATTGTGAGGAGGCAGAAAAACATCTTATGAAAATGAAGCTCAGTCCTTAGACTGGGGGTGTAAACCATGCTTGTGTAGAAATGAATGGAGGAAGGCTTTTTGGAGAGACATTTTGTCTCTTTATAAACAGGACAGATTATGTCTGTGCAATGCTGCAGTCAGTTCTGCCAGGTCCCAGTGAATTGCAGTTTCTCTTATTTTCACAAAATTTCTCCTTTCTTATGTGAAAAATTGTTTTGGAAGTTGGCTTCAAAGAAGAAGGACTGTGTAATTTTTGTAACAGAAGCATGGTATTTCCAGTTGCTACTGAAGAGGGTACCTTCCATATAATGAGCCTCTAGGGTTCACTCAAGTTGCATTTCAATCATTTTTTTTTTGCAGCCATCCAGACCAGACTTCAGCTGCTGAATCTGCTTCATTTCTGGGTGTGAAAACATGAGCAGATGAAATCCAAAGCTCTCCAGGAGAAAGCTGAAATGTCCTGAGTCATCCAGTGAGAGTTAACACTAGCTCCTCTTTTCAGAGACTTATTACCTCTGGCTCTGAGCTTCAAAACTGCAACTACTTTCAACTATGATGTCTCAGCTGACAGGGTCAAGAGCCATGATCTTGTCAGTAGAGGACAGGATGGAAGAAATCGCCCTTTGGCAGACTTGGACAAATCCTGGAAAATGGACTTCTTCCTAGTTTGTGGAAAGAGCATTTTTAAGGGATTAAAAATCCTTCATCTTCCACTTGGGATCTGAAATTTGAATTCACAACTTTGTCTTTTCCTTCATACACACCCACAGGAGGGCCATGCTCTGTGTAATATACAAAAACATATAAGTAAGGATGTCTGTGTAGATATGTATGTATGTATGTATGTATATATATATATAAAAACTGAGTTTGCCTATTTCAGAAATCCAAATTAAAATTCATATCTGTAGCAGTGATACTCATCATTTCAGTCAGTCCAGTTTTGCAGTCAGTTAAAAACCTTTTTAATTAGTAGCTATCAGCAATCCTGTGAGTAGGTTGCTGAGTAGAGAAGGTTAATGCTGTATCTGAGGGGGAAGGGAGACGACTTACTGCTGTAGGAATTAGGACATTTTTCTTGATTTGATGAAATTGTGTTGGAGCGCAATCCGCTGTGTCTTGATATTGACATAATTGCATTGCATATGCTGAAACATCCCTCTGTAATGGGCTGATCCTGCGCATTTACCAAAGGGCAAGGATGGCCTGCTGAGGTTTGCCGAGGTGCTCTGTCTATTCCCATGCCAGCAGACCAGCCAGGAGGGGTGAATGTTTCCAGGGGTATCAGGAGAGATGCCAAGATCAGTCAGGGCTGGCAAGTTTTACTGGGACAATTGCAATATTGCTGTAATACATCTGTCTGGGCATGGCTCTTGAGTCAGAAATGGAGAGTAAAAGTAATTCCCAAGGATAATGAAGTAGGTCACTCCATCCCTGACTGTGACCCAAATATCTCCCAGGAGAATGAAGCCTCGTTTCACACCCCAGCCAAGCAGTTTGAAGACAGGGCTGGAAACCATTCCAGTCCTCCTGTGTGTGAACTTCTGGTTAGAGCCCAGACTGGTTGTCGAGGCCACTGGCAGAGAGTGAAAGAGAGGAAAGGCATGTGGATGTACGGAGGGTGTTTAGACCAAGAACTGAGAGAGACTGTGTCACAGGATTAAGGCAGCTATGCAAGCTTGCACAGGGTTTTCCACTTGCGCTGTCCTCACACCTTCTCTGAGGGGAGATTTTTGTCCCGGACACAAGGGCTGTTTGTACCTTGTGGGATGCATTTCCATGCACCACACAGACTGAGCCTCTGGCCACGTCTGCTTGTGTGGACACGCCAGTTTGCACCATGCCAGGGTGTTCCCTGCCTGCCTGGAGAAGGGAATGGACAGGGAAGGAGCTGTGGAGCAGCAAACACCCCGGATGGCTCTGGGAGCAGGCCCCGCAGTGCCCAGCCAGAGGCCATGCTGGGGACCTGGCCTGCGTCTCATCTGTGCCCTACTGGGATCTGAGGCAGAGCTCTTTTGGTTGCAGCAATGAGGATCCCAAGGCTATATTCTGTAACTGTGGGATCTGCTCTGTGTTTGGGGAGCGTACAAAATGTTGCTTGGGAAAGTGTTGCTTGGGAAGCGTGCAAAATGGCCACAGCAGGATGTGGGGTGTGTCCTTCTGTGTGTTGGACCAAGGAGACAAAAATGCTGCTGCCACAACACCATGTAAAGCCCCAAGGAACACGACAGTGTTTTAAACAGGATAACCCAGTCAGTGGGGAGGTAGGTGGTGCATGCACCATGTGCCCAGCTGGCTTTGCAAACCACAAAATCAGAAGCCTTCGGAAAGAGTAAGTAGGAAAGCATTAGTTAACCTGTAGAATGAAAGTGGACATTTGACAGAACTATATCAAAAATTTTTAATGCTAAATGAAATATCAATAGAAAATGCCTTCTATCTCTACCTATAAATCCCAGACAGGCTTACATGGATAGTAAATAAAACAGTGTGCTTTTATGGAGTAAGGCCAAGATGCTGTCAGGGATCATATATCTTTTAGTCAAAAGTGATATAGGATCATGCTGTCTCTAAAGAGAAAAGGGACAACTACAGAGGAGAAATATCTGTAGAAGAATTGTTGGTTCTGAGAGCTGTGTGTTTAAAGCACAAAATCCCATGAAACACTGCCAGGAATTAGAGAGGAATGAGAGGGAATGCTTTAGAACAAAACAAAACAAGAAAATGGGAAGCAAGAAAGTTGTGTCTACCATGTGCCTAAGAACAATAGTGCTGAGTCAAAACCTGCTGGACTTGGTTGGGAATGCTGCGGTTTAGCAAGCCCAACTGAGCTGAACTGGAATGCTCTTTTTGTCTTTCAACAAGCCTGTAAAGGCTGGCAGAGATCTGGTCAGCTGTTCAAGCCCTGCTGAACAGCCCTCGGAGTTCAGTTTTTATATCTGGTTAGGGGCCCACTATAAAAATTAAGGGTCAAGCAGGTTGCATTTGAGCGGTGTGTGGAATAGGTTTATTCTGCATGGAGGAAAAATGTTTGTTGCCTCAGAAAGATGTGTCCTCGTGCACTCTTTCGAAGCAGGGGATTGCTGTGTAAATAGGAATGTGAGCAGTAGTTTGGGGAATTATTTCATGCCTGTGACGTTACACAGACTAGTTTAGCTCTTTGTTTAAGGGCTCGTGTCCAAATTGATTGAGGTCCAAGTCAGAGCTTTGGTCTTGCACCTTGCTCCCTCTCTTCTTGCCAGCACTGATATTTGCATGGTCATGCCATGAGCCAGTTCAGGGAACTAAACTTCTTAAAGGCCTCAGCTTTTTTCCTGCAGAGTTACTTTTTACCTGATTTGTCTCCCTGAACCAGCTCATAGCAGGGTCATAGCAAGGCCTGGTACTGGCACATAACCTCTTGCTGGAATTTGTGGCTGGGATAAGAGGGAAATGGCAGGACTCGGATTGGTTGAGCTCTTGGGGAACCTCAGTTTACAGCAATTTACCCTTCCTCCTGCTCCACTGCATCCACTTACAGACCTTCAGTCCCCTTGGATACTTTATATCCACATTTACCTGACTGTGGGCTCTTTAACTGGACTCCTGCACTCACCAGCACATGTCCATTTGGGTTTGTGAAATGCTGTGGGTTCCCAGCTTGGAAGGCTTAGATCCCACCACCGTGATGGCTCCTTTTCTGGTCAAGGCAGCAGGGGCATATAGAGAGGTACAAAGACTTCCTGCCATGTAACTGAGGTGATGCTGACTTATTTTGGGCATGTATTGGGAAGGCAAATGGGTTGGTGTCAGTGTCCTGGCCTCATCCAATGCTGGTGAATCTTAACACCATCACTCATCCTCTGGGCATAGGCAGGCTATGCAGTCACATCCGTTTAATGTTAGGAAGATATCTATGTATGAAAAGAAATAGACCTCAGGACGGTAATGATTTGGTCCCATCTTCTCCTTTAAGGGGCCCAGAAGTACCAACAGAAATGTACACTTTGGTATTACTGTTAGAAAATGGAGCCTGGTCTCACATGGTGTCCCCTGGGAACTTGCCTTACCTAACAATGACATCTCCTTCAGTTCAAAGAAAGTCGGAGTATTTTCAAAATTTGGCACGTAAGTAACAGTTGCAGTTGCTGCAGAGATATTGAGCAATTGTGGCTGGGTGTGGGAAGTGGCCTGTGAAATCAGGAGAGGTGGGGAAAAGTCCCAATGTACAATTTCTCTCCTAAGTATGGGTTCCACATTTTGTGAAGGCCTGAGAGTCTGACTGTAATTTCACCTTTTCTGACAGTTTGACTTCTATTTCCATTTGCCAGCCGTTGTCATTATTTTATGCCTCCATCGCTCATCTCTTTGCCGTAGCAATTTCTGTTAACTCTATCCCAGCTTATGTGTTTTAGCTACGAATGGCTTCAGGTAGAGGGACTTGACCTTCCTTCCTCGATGTTTCCTCAGTGTTCTTCTGTTGCTGAGTATGGGATGCAGGAATTTTTTCCTCCCAGAATGAGGCTGTGGTTACCTGAGGGCTGAAAAAACGAACATTGTAATTCAAGGCAGTAGCACATAGCAGTGAAGAATGTAAATGGTGCTTTTCACTTAGCCTGGTTTCTTACAATCCCTTTTTTCACCAGGAGCAGACAAGTGACTATTCCAATAATTAAAAGGAATACACCTGGAGAATTAGCTGCATAATGAGTGCCCCAGAAGTTGAAACTTCAGCTCTCTGATTGTGCTTTTGGTCCCAACAGACCTAAATTGCAGAAGCCTAATTCCAGTTTAGAGCTGCTGCTTTCAGATGGTTGCATGAGCGCTGGTATCAGCACCAGTTAAAGAACATATTATTCTTATATTAATTATCCTTTTCCAGTACATACCTCAAAGTGACACTTAACAGGAGGAAGACTAGGGAAGAAATAAATACTGGAATGTGATAGCATGCAATTCATGTGGTTAATCCATGGTCAGAAGTGAAAGCAGTGATCTGATAAGAGTTTTAATATACCTGAAGAGGGGAGAGAATTGCTCCCACTATGGAGCTATCTATGCCTGGTTTTGGTCATATGGAAATACATAGCTTCTATGCCCAGTGGTGATGGGACAAAATCTAGAGTAGCTGTACTCCTTTATGTGTTAGTAAACTGGCTGTATTTCTCTCTTATTCAGAAGGTATTCATCTTGCTTTTTAATCTTAGAATATAAGTAGGGCTGAATCTCAGAGAAAAGGCTTGGAAAAAACCCAGTAAATTTCTTTTTCTTGTTATACAGCTTTGGACACCCTTTAATGAATAAAATGGCACGGCCAAGCGTGAAGTAACAAAGGAATTGTAAGCAGTGGCCAGCATGTGGGAAGTCAAAACTATCTACAGCTGAATAACGTTCTTATTAGAAATGAAGGGCAAACAGGAGTATAATTTATTATTGCCTCTCTTTGTGGCTTCAGAGATCACATAATCCAAAGTAAAAAATGGCATGCATATGTTCCCTAAGATATTCTTCAGCATAGAGGGGCTATATATCAAAACCTTATTTCCTGGTAATGAATTTTAAATAAGTGCCCAGGGCGTCAGGTCACTGATGTTTCCACTTTGCAAACTGGGTGGGCTATGAAAGCCCCTAGAGCCCTTCAAAGGCGCCTTAAAAAAAGATCCCTAGCTTTAACTGACCAAACTTTTCAAGAAAAATACCTGAAACAATTAGGAGAATGAAAACCAGGAGGTCAGATTACTTGGCCCATGGCTGAGGATTTACATAAATAGGCCTAACCTTTGACTTGAAAATAAAAGGTAAGTACAGAACCCTGACAGAACAGCAGGTCACTGGTATTTACTCTGTAAAGTACTGCCTCTGATGCTATGACAAAAATGCCAGGAATTCCACTGATCACTGTGTGCTGATAGGGCTCAAAGGTATGCAGCCAGCTAACAGAAACCCAGCCTACCTGACTGATCGAAACTGCATTACTCCCACGCGTTTATAACCCGCAATCTGCCAGCGTGGGAAAGCGTGCAAGGCCTCAGACTAATTCCTCAGGAAAAAAAAGAAAAAAGAGAAAGTTGCTGTCTTTAACCTTTTTTAAAAATCTGGTCGTTTGGGCAACACATAATAAAATTAACAAAAATTCTCTGAGTGAGCATCTTAAGACATTCTCTTCATAGAGTGTGCTGCTGTTCAAGAGACTCCAGAGCTGGTGTTGCCCATGCAGGCTGAGATTGGTGCCACATTCAGCATCGTGGGACTTTGTCAAAGACGAGCTGTGATTCAAGTGCTGAACTGGTAACCAGCTGTAGGAAGCCAGTCCCTGGCTCAGTTTTTAACTGAGGAAACTCTAGACAGCAAACCTGCAGGAGAAATGCCATGCTGTGTGTTTGTGCTACATCTTGTCAAGCAATGGATCTGTGCTCACAGGTCAGAGAGGGAAAGGTGAGCAAAACAAATATTTTTTCATTTTTAGTTCTAGTACGATAGCAAAGATGTTTTAGATTTTTTTCTTTTTCTTTTCTACATGGATAGCAGAGAAAGGAGGACCCCTGTGAAAGTGGAAACAATAAGGGCAGAGTTTTTATTTTCATGTTTTATAGAGAGAGATTGGGTTTCCTGTTCCAGTTTGAGACACAAGCACACACCAAGTATCCTGCAGGCTGTTTCAAACTTGTTTCACTGATTAATCAAAAGTGATCCATTACAGAAAACCTGCAGGAATGTCAGAGATGGATGCTTCTGCTCTACTGTTTTTGACTTGCTTGTTGCAACAGAGGGGGAAGCTGTTAGTGCCTGTCTAGTAAATTATTGAAGGATGGTGTAAGAGAGCCTGCCGCCTTCCTCTTGAAGGGCCGGGGAGCCTGGGGCTAGCCAGCCACATGCTGCTTTCCCTGTCTGCTAGACCACTGTGGGGTTTTAGAGGGAGGTGGAGGAACACTCCACAGCTGGGTATTGATTGGAGAAGACAGGCTGGCCCCATGCCCTGGGCATTGCCTGGCCAAGCGCAGGGATCAGGAAGCTGGGCAGGCAGTGGTGAAGCAGAAAACGACAGTGGCCACCTGAGGATGGTCAAGCGGGGTGTCCTGGTGAGGAGATGGGTGTCAGTCCCCCTGTGCCTGGCAGGTTTGAGCACTGTTTGAGGAAGAGAAGCCCAGCTCAGCACCCATGTCTGACCAGCATGGCCAGGGTACCACTGGGAACAGCTTCCTTTCCTCTCTGGCCAGCAGGCATGAACTCAAAGGGAAGTTAAAACCGTTTGAGGGACATCCAGTCTGGAGGGTGTTCATGATGACTACAGCCCCTTTGGTGTTAGTCCTGCTGCCTCCCCTTGCCAGGCTCAAGTGCCTCCTCCAATGGACGCCTCTGGTCCTGGTCTTCCTGGACAGAGCAGTAGCCAAGTGGCCTCTCTTCTGAGTCAGTTCTGTGATCCCCTCAGGCTAAGAAGGCCAGACTGCTTTGGTGTCCATGTGTAGGCCTGCTGTGCTGGCACTGTGTCACTGTGTCACTGGTGCACTAGGCTTGGAGGCCATGGGGCAGAGGTGTCACCTGTCTGGTGACACTCTGTACTGTGCTACCACGTGCTTGATCTCTTGCATACTGAGCTCTGTTCCCTGCCCCGCTCTCATCATCTGCTTCTGTTTTACAGGGAGGCTGTTAAGGGCTGCATCCTTTGTGGAGTGCTATCCCTGCACAGGGATATTGTTCACAGACTGCTCTTGAGTGCTTTCAGACTAGATTTCGGCCAGTGAGGTAGATTTTGTGGAATACTGAACTGTGTACCCTTACCTTGACCAGTGGAACAGCAGACTGTAGCCATACTCCTCTTCTGATTCTCTTTTTACTAAAATGTCCAGTATGTAAATCCTCTTAGCCCATTTTACCATCAAAACCGTGTTCTGGCTTCCTGTGAAATGCCCAAAGGCAGTATTGGATTCATCCTTATGTGATCTCTGATGGTAGGGGTCTTTTTATTAGTGGTAGTTGTGCCACTCCATTCTTGCAAAACCATAGGAAAATATTTAGTATGACAGGACTTTCAAAACATTATGCTGCCATTTGCTTTCTTCACATAAGCATTTGGCTTTTTTAGGATCACTGTTAAATGTGGCATTCACCCTGACATCCCACAGTGGCTGTTAAATTTGTGCACATGGTAGTTTTTCCTTCAGTCTCTGTACCTAACAGAGCAATTCACCTCTCCAGCCCCTCTTTTAGCTTCTGCATTGGAGGTAGAGCTAAACTTTCACCCCCTGCAAGAGCTGAATTGAATTTTTTTTGGCAGACTGTTGGGGTTGGACCCTGTTCCCAGAAAGTCATCTTCAGCCCCTTCAGTCTCCACCAATGTTGTTTTGTCCCCAACCAATAAGTGCCTCTCTCCCCAGACAAAAGCAAGAATTTCACAAAATTTTGACCCCAAGGAGATTTTTTTTCTTCCTCAGCTCTGTATTGGTTCAACATGTTATTTATTTCTCCACTCATCCACTTCCTGTGGTGCCTAATTAAGGTAAGACTGGCCCTGTAAAACCCAGATCAGCCCAGCTTGCCTTCTTCTGCCTATAGATTTTCCCTCAAACCTAACAAGACCACAGCCAAGACCTGAGATTCGGGGACCTACATTCAGGTGGAGGTTAAGATGCCCTTTTTTTTTGCTTGGGTTGGTTGTCTGCTCCTCTGCAGGCACAGTGCTGTCCCCAGCTCTGTCAGAGGACTCCCTTGAATGGTACCATCCCCTGGGTTGCTCATCACATGCTCTCTATGGATTTGTAAACTCCTCCGGTGCCCTCGTGTAGCTCAGGCTTGTTAGGTTGCTTCCCACTGCACAGAAGAGCTATTTCATATATTCACTCATAGCTGGGAAGCATAAACATTCAGAAGCAAAACATTACTCAAAGTCATAAGGATGGAAGGCTGCAGTTGTAAAATCTTGTGTGGAGAAGCCCATTTTATCTCATGAAGAGCTCTCAGGCACCATATCAAACTTGTGTTTTGCTAGAGGAGGCATCAGCTGAAACAGTGGCAGCCAAAAGGCATTGATTCGTTTCATTTATTTTTAACTTTCCCATTGAAATGCCTGAGGGTGAAAAAGAAAGGAAATCACTCCCTTGGAGAGCCCTTCAGCTGTGGGAAAGATACCTGCTGCAATCTAGAAACAAGCTTGTTCAGGGAACAGCCAGGCCAAGCACTGCCCAGGGGGCTGTAGTTCGTTCTTTCTTAATTTATTTATTTTGACCGGGAGCACAGCCACCTCTTTCAAAGCCTGTGGTTTGGGGTTTTTGTTTGGTTGGGGTTTTTTTGTTGTTGTTGTTTGTTTGTTTTTTTGTTTTGTGTTTTTTTTTTTTTTTTAGCATGTTTTTTTGGTTGGTTTTCTTTTGTGGAGAGCTGAGCAGACTCCAGTCATGGGGGTGGAACGCAGCGAGAGCTGGGAGAGCCCGAGCCTGGGCAGCCTGGGCTGCGTCAGCCGGCCGGTCACAAGGATGCCTGTCATGTGCTGCTGCTCCTCACACAAAGATCCCTTTCTTTCCATGCCCGATGGGTTCTCCATCAATGAGAGGACCTTGTCCTACAAACAGAAATCAAACGTCCGTAATTGCAGTGTCACTGATAAAACATGACTTCTTTACCAATTTGTACGAGCACTTTGACCTCCTGCCTCGGTGCAGAAGACTTCGAAGATTGTTTTTTGTCTCTGGCTCTTTTTAAGGCTGTGCTGGAAAGCTTACTATAGAAAAGTTTATTCGAGGAGTATTTTTGACCTATCTCAAGCAAAAAGCTAAGCTCGTGCACTTACAGTCAAAATTGTGCTGAATTGTCTGGAGTGGTTGCTAGCTCTAAAAAAAAATGGATTTCAGGTTATGGTTTACTTTTTGTTTAAATTTAGAACTGCTTTTACATGAATAACTAGTATTATGTGTTTTCAACAAAAATGAGAACATAATTTCTGCTCCACACAGATTCCATTCCTAAAAATATACGAAAAACTTAAGAAGGTTGAAAAGAAAAAAAAAGGCAGTGCTGAATAGCATGGCTGAGCAGCTGTCTTGTTTTTTTCTTTCCTAAATTGAATTATTGCTATAACTGTTCTTTCTAAGTTAAGACCTCACTGGGGGAAGGAAGAAAGTTTCTAGGTTTCCCAGCAGGAAAGTCTTTAACAAGAAGTTAATGCAGGATAATGAAGGCGTCAGGAAAACCATAAGCACGAAGGGATTGTCCAGAAGGCTGTGCAGACAGGAGTGCAAATAAAGATACTAAATAGGAGGGGAAATGTGCAGCAACCCTTTTGAATTTTAACCAAGCTCTTCATGCCACAGCACATCACCCTGGGCACAGCAACCAGCAGCACCCATGATCTGGGTCCCAAGTTGTCACAGAGAAGGAAAATTTCTTTGTTCACACGTTCTTCTTTAAAGGGAAATACCTTACAAGTGACAGGATTTAAAGTCTAGAAGATACATAGGAAGACAATGCTGTTTAAACACAAAGCTGAACTGAAAATCGAGAGAAGGAGGTATTTTTGGGATTCTGGGATTATGCTTGAAGTTTCTAACATTTATCTCCTACAACAGGGAAGTATAACAGAACAAATTAACTGGGCTAGCAGACCACTTAGATTTGCTGTTGTTTTTCAGTCAATAGGTCACTTCCCTGGGTTAGGGGTTGTGCTCTGCCAAACAGCAGGATTTTCTAGCTGGTCCTGCATTGATGAGAAAATAACTCTCAGATTCTGTGGTGCCATAGGTCATCAATAAAATAAGGAATGATTATGTTCTTCAATACTGCAAAATTTCTGCCTTTAATATTCTTAGACTATTATATTATTTTTCAAATATAGTAGATATTTTTTGAATATATTGCAAACCCATCTCAGCCAATTATTTTTGCAAGGGATTTTATAGACATTATATTCTGAATTTCACTTGAGATGCTGTGTACTAACTGTGCTGGTAGTTAATTCAGATTTAGTAAGTAGAGTGGGATTCTGCCAGTTGAGGCCCTTTAGGGTCAAGCTTGGACACTCAGAAGCGTTATGGCCGTGGAGACTATTTTATCATGCTGATGTAGGTACTTCTCTGGTCTGTATAGTTGTTTGCATTGATAATCCCTCACAGTGAAATAACTTGCCAGCTTTAAACACTGCATACGACGGATGAGAGACAGCATGAGTAGCCCTGAGTTCCATGAACAGACCTGTGTTGCTGAACAGCATTATTAGCAACAGAAAAAATGCTATCTCATCTACCAGTTTCAGGAGATTCTATTGTTCCCTGATAGGATAAGAAGATTCCACATTCCTTATTTCAGAGACAAGTGGGGTTTTTTTTGAAATGTCCTCACTTCTTAAAAAGCAGATGTCACAGGCTGAAATATTTAAACACTGAGGAAAATGACAGATCTCCCCTTTCCTTCTGCCCTCAGCAGAAATGAAGTCTTGGCTAGCTACTCGCATTTTTTTAGGAATTATGCCTGCTCAGTTATTTATTTTTATATTGCTGCAACTTTTTTTCCTGATTCCTGCAGAAATTAGGCTTATGCAATCCTGCTGCGTGCGCTTGTGTCTTCGTCACTTCCACACCCCCGAAATCTTTTGAACCTATTGACAAATTTCAACCCATTGATCTCTGAAAGAAAATCAAGTTCCTACAAGCTTTGTGAAAATAACCTGCTCACAGAGAGGTTGGCTGCAGTGCAAACAGGCACTATTTGACACAGAGGAAAACCCACTTGTAGGAAAAGTGTTTATTCATAAACACCTGTCCATGGGGAGCATTTCAGGGAAAGCTTGTTCCTTCTTTGAGCTGAAGTCAATTGAGTTTGAGGCTCTGGTCTTTCAGCAGCCAGACTTCAATGTACTGATCTCCACAGCATGTGGGGATACTGATTTGTAGTAATGATTTACCACCTTAACTGCATTTAAAGCAAATGATTTTTAAAACCACTTAATTTTTCATTTCCTCACCTTTTCTTTTTTTTTTCCTTTTTGTAAAGAACCAAAACCTGCCCAATAGCCTGTCTCTTAAGACCAAGACTTTATGCCCATCACCCTAGAAGTCAACCCTTGACCTTTAACACTGTCACTTTTCTCTGTGGATTCTCTGAGGTTAAAGTTACAGAACTGCCGAAACAGATAACAGAGTGCAGAAGGCTGAAAAGTGACTGGGACGAACCTCCAGGGACAAAGTTAATCTGTTGGAGCATTTCCTGTGTGTACTTTGAAACCTCTCAATTTAACTTGATCAAAGCATGAACCGACACGTTTCAGCTCCCTACTGAACAAACAAATTTGCTGCTTATCGTTGTTGCCACCTCAGCCTTTAATTTACTTTACTTAGTAAGCCAGTACATGTTAAATGAACAACCTGGTTACTACAAATGCTGGGTGCTGCTCTCCAGAAAAGGCTGCAGTTTCCCTGATGTTATATAGCTCAGCACATCACAGACCCTGTTTTCCCCCTCAATCTCAATGTAAAAGGAAGCTTAAGCCATACACAGCCAGTGTGGTCAACAGTGGCCTCTTAAGGACCACTAGATCCATCAGCATCCATTGGATTATATTTCAGTATCCTTCGGTTCTACCTTTCTTTTATATTAATTCCCACAGGACATATGTGGACCAAGAAAATAAGTAGTGATGCTTTCAAAATGCATTGGTTAACTCACAGTAACACCTCTCAAAGCACGTATGGATTAGCGGATCATTTTAAACATCTTTTTTTTTGGTCAAAAGCTGTAACTAATACTTTTGCTAATGTTCTTGTAGTTGGGATTTTTTTTCCCGAAAAATATCTCTACTCAAGTTAATAGTAACAGTGGTAAAGACTAGTGTGAGGTGTTGCATGAAGGGATCATGGCCCCACAGCCTGGCTTGTATACAATAAGAAGCTAAAGTGGCTGTTTTCTGTTTTTAAACCAGAACAACTTGTTTTTTAAACCAAGTCTAAAATATTTTCATAGTTTTCCACTTACTTAAATCCGCTGGCCCATATTTTCCAGCATATTTGCCTTTCCTTATTCTCAGGGAAATTGAGTCCAATGATTTGATTTCTCTGTTAACTGTTCTTCAGTGCTTCTCTGTGGCTGCAGAACCCCTGAACTAGGAAATTACTCCTGTCCCTCCAAGGTACATGTTTCTTGGTCCGTCATGCAAATATTGAAATATCCTGGGCTAGAGACAATCAGTCAATAAACCAACCCCTTGAACCAACATTCCTCCTGGAGCAATGCTAGAAGGGAACTTCACTTGATAAAGGTATATACAGATATAACCTACTCTTCATGCAAACCATGGCTGCCTTTGGCAGTTTCTTTCCTTCTTTCAAGTAAAAATTACTTCTTCAAACATTCTGCAAGCTCAGATATTAACCATAATCAGTTTTTATTCTACTTCTGTGTCATCACTCATTGAAAATGCAAAATGCTTAGACAATGTAAGTAATGATGGAAAATTTCTAAAAAGGTGCAGTGCAGTGACACGTCTCCTTTTGGAATTAATGGGACATGTGTGACACTCTCCTGCACAATTCCCTAAGTGTCATTCAGAGACTTGTGAGCAGCTCTGTAGGAAATGACAGGGCAGCCAGCCACATATGGCAGTGTCTGCTGACACAGATCAGCCTCCACACGCAATTCAATAAGAAATTTATCATGTCTTTCCCCATAATAGCCACAGACTAGTTGAGTTTAAGGTTCTGAGAAGCTTGCAGGTGGTCTTTTAGTTTTGCTGGCCTGTAAGAGTCTTTCAAATCCATAAAACTCCTTCTCAGTGTGGACTTGTATAGATTACTTTATTCCTCCATGTTATTAATTTAAACAAGTTAAGTGACTTATTTTTCCACCTAAATGAAAACTGTGCCAGACATAGAAAACTCTTTGCTTGAAAGAAGAGTTAACATGAATGAATGACCTGCATTCTTGGGTTAGCTTTAATGAATTAGCTGTAGTTTTTGGAAGATAATGAGATTTATCATTTTGCCAACCTGGTTTCAAATTTGTCTAAGGAAACCTAAGTGTAACTAGTTGCCATTTTAAGAACAAATTTGGGCAGTAGAATTGGCTGGGAAATGTTTCCATGTTGCTCTGGGATGAAGCAGATCTCTAAAAGTATTCTCCAAACAGGGAAAAGAGCAAGTTTATTCTGGACTGGGTAGTAGCCTGGTGCTTGCTTTTCACATTGGGGTTATTGGCGAAACAGATTTAAACCCTTTTTTGGCTTGGTCTGGGTTTCTCATGCCAGGCACCACTCCATCAGCTGCTCTGTGATGGGTCTCCTTAAATATCTCTGGCCATATAAGTTGCTTGTGGTTCTCTGGGAGACATTGTCTCTGTGGGTTTGAGCACTGCTCTAGGATGAGGGGGACTCAGATGCTTGCTCCTGGTTCAACTATTTTTTATTTATAAAAAGTGGAAAATTCTCCAGTGGGTGGGCTTGGAGAAGATGCCTTTTCCTTTCTATCAAATGATGTTGGTGAGGAGAACACCTAATCCTGAAACTGAAATCCCTACATCAGCTCCAGTAGCCTTGACACATATTGGCTCCTAGAGCGACAAAAGCTGTTGTTTGTACCAAAAGTTTCATTTAACATCTGTATTTCTATAAGAATCACTGCTTTTTTAAACAAGTCATCATTTTGGAAGAAAAGATATTTTATAGAAATTTCCATAGCAACTCTAAGGAATAGGAGGTCAAAGGACTGGTTCTTTGGGCTGCTCTGTGAACCTTCTCACTCAGCCCTCAAAAAGCTTCATCTCTAACTCCTCATCCCAACTGCTCTTGGCACAACTAATTGTGGAAAACCACAGCTGATGATGTCTGTAACATGCTGCTAATGGCTGCAAATGCCCTCACAGGTATTCCTGTCTGTGCTGAAGCAACCAAACAAATCAAGGCCCTTAACTGAGCAGGCTGCATGGAGGGCAGCAGCCCAGAGGTGAGATGTCCCGTGTGTGGAGGCCTTACACAGCTAGTAATGATTTTTTAAAGCAGAATGGAAACAAAATATTTAAAATCCTCCACAAAGGAGTCATCATCAGCTGCTCAGCTGTGCTGGAGGCCATGTCTCAATGGAAGTCTGGTTGGATGGTTGGGAAGTAAATTCTGCACACCCCTGGTTACCAAAGAAACAAGAGCCAGGATTGGTGAGCCTTGCATGCTCCTTGGTCCTCCTCTTCTGGATGAATATTAGTTATACTTTTCTGGATAGTTTTGTGGGTGGGTAGAGACAAAGGAGAAAATAGACAGGAGGAAAAAAAACTATCTACTTCTGTGACAAGGCCATCTGCTTGTGTCTTCTCAAGGTGGTGGCCTCATTGTGTGTACTGCTTCTCTTGTCCTCTACACACAGCCAGTGATTCACAGGTCTGCAATTTTCCAGCCATGAGTTATATTAAATTCAGACATCAGTTTTAGCCTTCAAAAGTTAATCTTTGCAAAGCATCTATATCAGGAAAACTGCTGTCCATTAGTACAAAATTATTCAGAAAAAGGAAGACAATTTTCTTATTTATGTAAGGAACTGCTGTACAATTAAATATAGATATAGGTCAGTAAAATAATTTCTTTGATCTATTGCTACAAGAAATCAGTGTAAATATGTTTCCTGATAAGGGTTGCTACAGCATGATTGCATTTTACAAACTGTGTAGTGTGCTGTTACTCAGGAAATGTGTTCACTGATATACATGTCTCCACTCAGCCTCATGGCTGAAAGGTTCGCTTTTTCTCTTATTTATAGTTCTTGCACATTTTTAGGTAAGGCGATTAAACTCATGAAGGCATGGAAGGGAGTACAAATAGGGAAAATTGATTCTAGAGCATACACAACCACTATTGAAACAGAGTTGATTGTTTTCAAACAAACATCGGTTAGTATCATTTGAGATTTAACTTCGAGGCAAATACTAAGAGGGATTAATTTACACTGTCAACTCTAACTGTTCTGGGCTTCATCCTTTTTCTAGAATGGATAAGAGCATGACTCCACCACAGCTGTAAAAACGCTTGTTCTTCATGGAGTTTTGTCCTGTCTCAGGGGGAACAGCTCTCACTGCAGAAACTGAGCCCCGCCAGAGCTTCCACAAGCTCCTCACTGAATGCTGGTGGTATTGAATGCTCAACAGTTCCTCACCCTGGGGCAGATTTGTCCTGGGTTTTAGTGGGCTTGCTGGTATGGGAAGATGAGAATGATGATAGTGCTGTTAGAACTTCAAGTGTGATTCCCTATTTACTAGGGATGCTGCCATAATAATGAAGGGTATCCAGGTAACTCCTTTCATGGTTTGTGAGCCTACCTGAGCAATTCCTGCTGGATAGAAATGGTTCTGCTCAGCAGGACTGAGCTTATTAAACATTGTCTCAGCATGAAAATATGTATATGAGTGTACAGGTTTAAGCAAAGCCATCTCATCAGATTTAACATGGGGGAGATGAAAAGACCATTGTCTAGTTAAAAACAAGAGTGTCAGGGAAGTGCTTGCAGTAGTATTTCTTTGTTTTGGAGAGCACATGGCTGAGCTATCAGAAGCAGAACACTGCAGCAGGATGGGAAGAGCAGGGGTGCATCTCTGCACTCTGGTTACAGAGGCTGAGATTTGACTATTTGTGGGCTGCTATAAAGTTCCACTTTGCTGAGGCATGGTATTCATGACAGGATAAACAATCCCCTTCAGGCTCGAGTGGGATGTCCACCATCCTCATGGTCTGTAGTAGGCAGCAGAAGAAAACACAGTGGGTCATTCCCGAGAGAGAGGATGTGGTTCTGGGTTCATGGCCAGAGTGGGAGGCAATTCCCGCATCCTGCCGTATCGCCGGGTTCTGGAGCCAAGCGTGCTGCTCTGCACATCGTGTTTTTGCCATAGAAAAACGATTTATACATCTGTCTTCTCTGCAACAGCTTCAGGACAGGGCCTTCCTGGGACAGCCTGAAGGAAGCTCTTGCTTTTTCTTAGAGGAGGTGCAATATGCAGTCACATGAGGACAGCCTGAAATAAAAGTGAAACTGAAATCTGATTTGTCTTTGTCTGGTCGTTTTGGAGGAGTAATGGGAGCCATAAACATCTGGTTTGGGATTTAAGTGAGCCTTGTGCTGTTCCAAGACTTTACTGCTCCTGACCTTTCTCCTCAGGGTATCTCCCTTCAATTCTTTGGGAACCAGTACCTTCATGTGAGTGTGAAATAGGGACAGTAATACTTGCCTTTCTTGTTAATTCACTTGGAGATCGACTGGTGGAAAGCGTTTGGTGGGACTGTCTAAGCTCCTGATGGCAGTTCAGACTGTCATCAGGTTCTGCAAAGCTAGAAATGGTTGTTGCTGATGTTGTCTTGGTGTGGTTGTAACTCCCAGAGTATGCAGAAAAACCCCCATCTCCTTAGAAATATGTAGGATTGTCATTGCCATAGTTGTTAGAAATTTAGCTTTATCTTTTTCTCTCTTCATTTTTTCTAAATTTTAAAATATGTTGGAATATTGAATAATATGGGGGAGATAAACCTCTAAAAGAAAGCATTAGGAATATATTTTAAGCAGATACCAGGAAACGACAACATTCATGTTGCACACAGAGTCTCAATTTGGCTGCTTTGGGACAGTGCAGTCTCTAATTACATGAATAAATATCATTTTCAAAGTCATATGATATAAAAATATGGACTATTCAAAACCTTAGACAAACATGAAAGTCCCACCAGTTATGTTACCCTTACTCTGCTTTGTTGCCCTTGTGGGTATGACACTCATTTTCTACAAGAGTTCATTGACAGTACAGGGGGTCTGCACGTGAGTTCCTGATTGCAGTGTTTTCCTGAACAGGGATGGATGTATTAAAATTTTGAAAGGCCTTCCTCACACAAGCCCATGAAGATTGCTAGCAGGTGCCATAGCTGGAGAGCAGAGGCCCTTGGCTGGGAGGAAGATGTCCCATCACTATTAGAAGGGCAGGGCTTATCCTTTTCAGATTTCTGAAGAGAAATCTGAAGAAAAGTCTGGAGGGATTTCAGAAGAGAAATATGTGAAAGAGGAATAGTCTGACCCAGGCAGAAAATGGTTTTTCCAGTCTGTGTGAGGGCATCTAACCTGAGTCATCCTACTTAGAGATGAGAAACTTAAAGTAAGGCTCTGGATACTAAAAGATAAAACTATTCATAAGGTACCTGAAAAGCACAAAAAGAAATTAGGTGTCTCCCTCAGACATGCATCAGGCTTTTCCTCAATCTCCTCCCCAGCAGTATTACATGGAGAAATTCTTCCTCCTGTACAAGCATTTTTCTGGTGATTAAAGACGTTAATGAAGTCTAAACCAGACTTTTGAGTCCTGTTTCTTGACTGCTCCTAATAGGCTGCATGAACTCAATCACATAGCTTTACATCCCTGAGCTTCACCTTCTATCTCTGTAAGGCAACCTTCTGCTTTCGGTGTTAGATACCTCACACAGCCTTGTGAGGACAGACTTTATGTAAAACCAGCAAAGATCTGCTGGGGGAAAAAAAAAAGTGTGGTGTAATCATAACATATTACAGTTATTATCTTTTGCCATTAAAAGGATTGTACTTTTGCATGTGAAAAAGGGAAGAAGGAAAGATGCTCATTAGCAGCTTCCTTCCTCAGGCTCTGAGCTTCCAGGGGCTCCTCTCTGGGAAGTGTGAGCACAGCTGCAGTCCCACAGCAGCCTCAGCTGATGGAACAGCTGCCTCTGCAGTGCAGTGCCATCATCTGCCCCTCTCCCACAGCCCCACCCCATCCCCTGGCCTGGATGTTCTCTGCTCCTTTGTAGAACCATTTTGAGGTGTTAACGTGAAAGAAAGCTACCTGTGACCTTTTGGTTTTGAGATAAGAAAGGCTCTGAAGTGTGGTGGGACACCCAAGGTGCTCTGAGGTGCTGCAGGAGAGGGGCAGGGCAGTGGGGCAGGACAGCAGAAGTGGCTGTGGTGCCAGAACACACGCTGACTGAGACTGCCAAGGATTGAGCCGCAGTCTTTCCCTTCAACCAGAGCTTCCTGGTGCAGTGGAAGCTCCTGCTGAGACTGCCTGGCTCCCACAGAACCCCACAAACACCAGTGTTGTCGTGACTGCTGGGGAAGTGCAAGAATGAGGAGGAGAAAGGAAAGGAGTGAGGATGCTGTGAGATGGGACTACAATCAAGAATTACTGTAAGAGAGAGAAATAGGAGTCTGAGAGCACCATGGAGAAAATGCTGTTTCATGGCTCTGCAAAGTTGACCAGACTGGGATTATTGAGAGAAGTTTACCTAATAGTCTGGACATACCACTTTCCCATAGCAGAAAGTGCCTGATTTGCTCACCTCTTAAACTCTGCAGGGAGTTCTGGTCCTTCTTCTCTCCCTAAGAAGGGGTGAAACAGAAATAATAAAGGTTGAGAGAAGGGCAGCAAGGATGAGTGAAGGTACCCTTTTCTAAGCGGAGAGGCAGAACAGAATAATCACCCTGGAATCTGGAGAAGAGACCTGGTAAGGGCAGAGGGCTGCTAGTTTGTGGTTCTTCATGGGATCATGAATGACGTGGTTGATGGGTAAGAAGAAAGTGAAAAGAAAGAAGTGTTTCTCTATTACTTGCTAAAAAGGAAGGTGAACACCCTGACAAGTTATAAAGACAGGAGGATTTAGGTTGAGAGAGATCCCTGGACATAATCTGGTCCAAACCTCTCTCTAAGCAGGGCCAGCTTAACTCAGGATTTGTCTTTCTTGGTTTTGAACTTAGGGTACAGATCCTACAGCCTTTCTGGGCATCCTCCTCTAGTGTTACCAGACTGAAGATCTGAAGCAAATTAAGAAAGTGATCTAAGCATTACTAGATCATTGGATGTGTTTTACTCATAGGATGCTATGGAGTGGAAAGTCTGAATTGCTTCCTAAAATGACCAGAACACAAAAAGAAAAACGCTTCCTGAGCTACTAAAACTGTGAAACGACACCTGGCTTGCGGCGGCAGGTTGAGGCAAGGTGGGAACATGATTCCCACCACAGTTTATTTGTCCTCCTCTGCCCTGACGCACCTGCTGCTGACCACTGTCAGAGGTCAAGTATTGGTTTTGATGGGCCTTTTGTCCACCCAGCATGATGGTCTTCGGTCTGACCAGTGGGTGACCCAAGCCTGGCAACACATCAAGCAGGGTGAAAATGGATTGGACCTCTGAATGCTGCCTTCAGTTTTCACAGGACAGCTGCCCAGGCAGGTTCGGACCTATTTCCATCAAGCATTAAAAGTTGGTTTCATAACATGTATTTTTCTGTCAAACTTTGTGAATAAAACAGTGCAGGAAGATGTCGTGACTAACGCGAAGCTTTTTATTCAGGCAGCAGATGAAGTGGGTTAGTTTTAGAAAGGAGTAGGAGTCAGAAAAACATTCAGCTTAAGCAGACAGACCAACCCTGGTTAAACTGAAGGGAAAAGCAGTGACACTGGGTCCTGCATATCTGATGTGAAAGACTAGGACTACAATACTGGATTTATTGTTCACATTATACATTATCCCAGAAAACTGTGGTTTTATAGTGGTGACATCTGACTGCTTGCTATCAAGAGATAACTTGAAAGTGCTGCACGATAGGAAAGCTGTTCTTTTCTTGTTGCAGTTATTTTTATTGACAAGCTTTCAGACACCATGGAAGAGTCCACTGGTACTCAGCAGCAGAACACTGTTCACAACCAGCCAGAGGAAGATTGAAGGCATGAACAATGAAGCAAATGAATACCCTGCTGCCTCTCTGCACACGTGGCTGCCTGTTCAGCCTTCAAAAACAAGTAAATAAAAGTCACAGATGTTTGGATTCAGAGATAAGATGACTCCTCAGTGCAGGGACGTCTCCCATTTTTTAGATGCAATGTGCTGCATCTTGCAGGAGAAGTGCTTCTTTCTGTAGTGTGTCCTCTGCAGCAGAGCCCCCTCACACTCACATCAGACCCCTCCTTTCCCACTCACAGGAGCTGATAATCTCTTTGTTGCAGAAACATTAATTGATTGCTTGGGGGTAAAATACATTGAGAAGGAACGCAATGCTTTATTTATAGGTTAGTTGTTGCTTTTCATCCTGTAAAGTGCTTTCACTTCTGTTAAGGAGAGCAATGGTATGATCACGGGTAAAGACTTTCTGGTGTCTCCATCTTCTTGCTCTGATTTGTGCTGTTCCCCATGCGGAGCTGGGCTGCAAACGGAAGCTCTGCACCAGGTAGGGTGGTGTCCAGGGCTCAGGATGGCACAAACCAGGGGCTCTGCAGGGCACAAGGGCTCAGCAGGCAGATCCCAGGCAGGGGATGAGCCAAGGGACCTGACGGGCGCAGTGCCTGGATTTGCAGCTCCAGCTCCAAGGACTTAGTGTTCCCAGGAGTGCCATGGCTGAGACATGGCGGATGGGCAGGAGGAGTGAGCTCAGCCAGGTGTCATCATGGACACCAGCTGTGCCAGATCACCCAGAATCTGAGTCTATGAGCAAAAAGATACCCTTATTTCCCCTCCAGATGCACTCGCAGGAAAGGAGGAAGCCTAATCTCTGTCCAATGGGGCTCCACCTCAGATGAGCAGCTCTGGAGCCAGGACTTGCTCTGGATGGCAAAGAAAGGGCAAGCTGGGTGCCCAAGCCTGCACATTGCAAAGATGGGGAGACAATGAACATGCACATTATTTTTTTTTTGCAGCATGTGTCTTACCCAAGCCTTTATTTTTAGGGATCTCAGTTAGAACAAGAGAAATAGCAAAGCTTTTAGTAAGATCAGTTTCTCTAATGACTCACCAAGTGCTACAAAGTCAAAACAGGTTGCTTGTGCTTGAAAGGTATAAAACATGTCATTTTTATGGTTACTGTACAAAACACTGCATATATGCATGCAAGGGAACATTTTAAAATCTCATAGAGCTTTTTTCTTGTGCAGCTAGAGGCTCCTTTCTCCTACCCTTTTATTCACATGTCATGATTTGTATTAAGCATTATTGCTTTAACAATTAAGCAAATCTCCTCACTGCACTCTGCCAGTCAGAGTGTTGCTCCTTTATACTCCCAAAAGAAAAGAGGAATCAAGTTGATGTACCACTGTCCCAAAACAGTTCCTTTCCATTCCACCAAAGTCTTTTCATTGGTGTTAGAAGGGGCATCATGTTCCGTGAGCACTGGGGAATGAGTAATAACTGCATCTGACCTCCAATAAAGACCTGCAAGTCCATCAAATGTCTGTTACATAATGCTATTTTCAACAACATTAATACACCTACATTTCTTTAATGTCTTTAATTCCAAATGAAATTTCACCATCATAGTGGAAAATGTGCCTTTACTTTTGTAATTATACAAGATTTGACAAGAAAAATATCCCTTTCAGCAAAGTCTGATAAAAAACCAAAATTCCAAGGAAATAGAATATCTTGTAACGCAATTAGAGGTTTTTGCAAAAAACTTCTGAGGCAAATACTCTTATTTCTTCAGAGCAAAACAGCCATTTTAAGATTTTCCATTAATTTCTTAATATCTCCCCTCTTTTAAATTTTTTTTAAAATTTTATTTTAAGGAACAGGGAGCATTCAGAATTGTCCAAGCCCCTAGATGATAAAAAAGAATATAAATAGTAGCATGTAATATTTCCTTGGGTGGAGAATAATTCTTGTACATCTTTTGCAATTAGGGTATGCTTCTTCTACAGCACTGGGCTGGTGCTGAGGTGGCTGATCCACACCAAACTCCCACTTCAGCAGCAGAACCTCTACCCAAGACCCCGCAGCTGGCGTAGAGCTCATCTGGATGTGAGCTGCAGACAAAGGATGCTCAAGACATCCCCGTATTCTTTTTAGAGCTGCCTGAAATGGACTCTGTAAAAAGTTTATCTGAGGGGTTAAAGCAGTAATGCATACAAGGAATAGCTCACATCCTTGACATCCTTGCTTTCTTTGTACAAAGGTAAGTTACAAAATCCATGTTAGGACTCTGCAGGTGAAATGGTCTTTTTCCTCCTCTTCCTTCATGCTGGGCAACTGTGCCAGCTGGTTACTCAGGGAATTTGTTCTTTTTCCATGCTGGTTATAGGATGAGGATTTCTTCATGAAGACTGTCTTGAGGATGGGGATGAAGTCCAGGTTTAACCACACTTTTCCCTTGCACCACTGGCTTCCCGAGGGCACTTCCCTTCCCTGGGCCATGGGGACAGGTGGAGGTGCATCACTCCCATATGGAAGCGTGGAGAAAGCCAGATTCTGTGGGTTTTTTTCTACACCGTTGCTCTGTGACCTGCACAAGCTGTTAGAAAAATTTAGAAAGAGTTAAATGTGATGGCTTTCGGGAGTGCCTTCTCATCTTGGTGCAGGTATTTCCTGCCCAACAGCTCCAAAATGGTAATTCATAGAACAGGATGCACATTTCTTTCTGCTCTCTGCTCATTAAAAAACCAGTGATGACAGACACGATCTCCAGAGCGGCTGTTCTGTGCCTTGCCGTGGCTCTGGTCTTGGTGGGCTTGGTGCTGTTGAGTACCAGGACACATCTCCAGGGCCCAGCCACACATTGTAGGGGCAGAAGGAAGAGCTCTGGATGGCTTTTTGACCCTCCAGCCCCTACTCCTGTTTACATCCTCATGTGGTCAGAGAAACCTTCGACTAAAGCAGTCTTCAGGTTCTGGGAGAAATGTGCCGATCTATGTCTTGTGCAATGCCACAGACTGGGGACAACCCCAGCAGGGAGGAGTTTTACAGCAGCGTGAAGGAAAGGTGGGCTTGTTGCCCGTGGATGGCTGATCCTCACCCCTAACTTCCCAAGACTGGCCCAGTAACTGCTCTAGGCTCTTGCGAAAGTGGCTTGCATGTCCTCCTCCAGGACTACTGAGCTGCTCTGCTTCTTCAAGATTTTTAAATTTGGGTTTCCCCACAGCCAGACCTTTCTCAAGCTGCTTAGCTTTTTTTTTCCTGGTACACCCACATAATTACTCCAGCACAAAGAGTGGGCTTGTGAAGCAGCAGCATTTTAAAAAACCACAAACTCTGATCTCAAGGCAATCTTTCCCTCCCACTTCCTCCCCCTTCAAGCAGGGGTGTCAGCCGTGCTGTTTCTTTCAAACTTTCTCTGAGTCATCTCATCAGGCAGCTTGTAAATACTTGAATGCATCCATCAATGTCAAGTCAAAGTAAGTAACTAGCAGCACATGCTGTGCAATGGACTTTCCCTTGCTCACATTTCTCTCATTTTTGGGTATGCAGAGAATTTAGGGGTGACCCCATCTCCCCGTATCATCAGCGTACAGACGTCATCAAAGATGTTGTCTGATCGTGAGAACAGGACAGCAGAAATAAGGTGAGCTGCTTAAATTCAACAAGGCTTCAAGTCTTCTGAAACTCCCACTGCTGTATGATCCAGAGTGGAATGCATTCATGTAAGATGCTCCATTCATTTCATCCTTAAACCAAGAAATTAGAGACTCTGAGGAGCTGCATTACCAGCACACCTTTCAGAATTTGAGGATGTGTCATTGCTAACCATTTTGGACCAGCTGGTTTTGGAACAGCATTATGAACTGTTGCTGGAAAAATATTGTGTTTTCGTATTACAAGGGTGTAATTTGCTGTGTCATCGTTGCGTACTAAAATCTAAAAGGCAGAATGTGATTCAGAGGGTGCATGGAACACAAACCACCTCCTCAGAAGGCAAAAATCTCTGCTGAAGAGCAGCAATGCTCCCAAGTATGACTGATAAACACGTGAGTTTTGTCGTGAGCTAAATGGCAAAATATGGACCCTGCACCAAGGCTTTGCTCAGCACGGTGCATAATTCCCTGATTTGTCTGCTAGCAGGCTGGTTTATGGTAATGAAATCATGGCAGTGGGAAGAAAGGAAAAGTCTTGCAAAATTTCTGAGTTATTCCCTCCAGATGGCTTGGAAGGAAGGTCTGGTGTCATCGTGATATTTACCTAATAACTCTGAAATGATCGGTTGAGGTGGATGAGTGTACTCTCAAAAAAGTATATGTGTGGAAATATGCTCCTCCCCAACCCTTCCACCCAGACAGGTTGGTTATGTGTGAAAATCACATTATGAGCCAGGAACTCAAGCTTAGTGCTACCTTATGGAATAGAGTGGGGGAAAACTGGCTGAGTAAGAAGAATGTTATACTGCAAAATGGGAGGGAAGGTGTCCTGAATACTCTTCCTCCTCTCTGCTCCAGCCCACAGTGAGAGCTGGGCACAAGTCCTGCTGTGAGGGGCATCTCACTCATATCTGCTATGCTTTTAAAACACAGGGCACTGAGATCTCTCTCTAAACTCAGTGGCCTGTCAGAGTAAGATACCGGTCAAGATGAGTATGGATGGTCGTACTGACCCACAAGCACTTTTTCCCTGCCATGACCAAGGGACATTTCAAGGGTTGCCCTTCCCTCTTTTTTCTCAGGGAGTGCAAGTTGAAAATCAGGATAATTGCACAGCAAAAATGCTTTCCATCTCACTCCTTTATTTACTTTTTTTTCATTATTTCCTTCCACTCCCAGATGAAGGAATGCAGGCTGTTTGAAGAGCTGATCTGCTGGGGTGGGGCATTAACTTAATTTGAAGCATTGCTGAATATTTAGTCATGTTCTGTAGGAGTATTAGAATCAGAAAACTCTTGGATTCCTAACAAACTCTGCACGTGTACACGATCTCCAGAAAGAGAACAAGTGTTTAAAAACAAGGCTCTGTACACAATTCTGAAGTAATTTAAATATAAGATATATATATATATATATATATATATATGTAAAATTTAAGTTAAAAACATCTTGCAGCACTACATTACTGACAGCTGAAAGTCAGACACCAACTGTGATGGCATAGATCTGTAAAGTGCTTTAGGGAAAAATTACTAAATGGTATAAATCTGATTTTAAAATAAAGATAGCAGAAAGAGAAGTTTGAGTTAATTTAAATAGGAACATGCCATTTACAAGCAGAAGTCTCTTCCCATAGGCAAACTGGTCAACCAACAGTGGTTTAGGAAGGTAGATCTCTTCTTTTTAAATCCATTAGTTTGTGCTGTGGCATGTGGCACCTTGCTTTTGTGACTTACATCTTCAAATTAGGACACTTCCCAAGTCTGCTAATGGCTGTAGCTGGGTCAGAGCCAAGTTTCTCTTCTCTCAAAGATTTTGTGTTTTCAAAAAAAATTTCCCCTTTTGGACAAGGATGAACATGAGTGCTTAAGTGAGTATTTAATCCAGGGTTTACAGAGGTGTTTTCAGTATGGAATCACTTTGTCTCCCATTTTCTCAGGGTAATAGGCATACACTTTCTTTTTACAAAAGCATAACTACCTGATTAGGTGATGACTTTATAGACAGGCCCATTTCTGATCCTGCAGACTCAGACTAGAGATGGAAGTCACACAAAGCATACTGGATTGGTGTACAATCAGAACTGGACCCAGCATTTTCAAACCAGGCCCACTCATAGTTTGCGGACACTGGCTTCTGGCTCTTTCAGTACCAGACTTCAGAGGAAGGTAGAAATTGTTTGTAAAGCACAAATACTTTATAGTGAATACACCTTCACTGTGTGAAAAATGAGCTCAAAGCTGATGGTGGTTGACAGATCTGAAATTGGCTGGGTTATCCAACTTCCATGGATAGGTTTCCAGCTGCAGCTCCAGAGCCACAGTCAATATGCAGTCATCTAACTACTTCCTGGAGAGGCATAACGAAGTAATTAGCTGCCTGAGCTCTATCAGATATACTTGCCCCTATGTGCCCACAAAACTACTCCTGTGAAAGTCGGAATACAAACCTGGGAGTGACTCCATGCCTTTTTGTTGTGTTCACAATCAAAGTGGGGCAAAGGCTGCTTTGACTTCCATTGTCAAAGGCAAATTGGCTTTCAGGTCTTAATGGTCATTACCCAATCCGTCATCATTCCCAGTGGCTGAGAGCAGCTCCCTCGCAAAGCCACACAAGCATCGTTCAGTCTCACACACCAGGTTGGCTTCAGCACTGAGGTGCATCTCATGCCCTGACTTATCTTTGTACGTGCTGCCTATGAATAATTCAGGACATCTCCAGACAAGTTTACTGTTTCAGTCCAAGTGAATAAGCAGCAGTAACAAATTAGATGCAAAAGTGTAGCAACAGACTGCATAACTAGTGCAAAGCAAGGAAGGTTTCCATGGACACACTTCTGCTCTGTTAGGAGGCTTTAAGAGAGAAATGCAGCATGAGTGGAGCAGGTTAAGGACATAAGAGAAGATGGACTGTTCCAGAGAGCAGTACCAGTCGTGTTTGCCTGGCCAGTGGGGCAGGAGCGTGTGATGAGTGTCAGAAGCAGCTGGCAGGCTAAAGGCTGTGCAATGTGCCCGTCCCTGCAGTCCAGGGCTGCTCTGAGCTTTGCCAGCGTGCTGTGCCAATTAACCACTACTGGTGTGACAATGGGCTGCACTCCTGGCACTGCAGCTGTGCCAGATGCTCAGAGCTAAGGTGCCAAGTCACACTGTGCAGGACATGGTCACACGCAGATAGACCTGTCCACACGAATCCTTCGGGAGTGTAGACACTTTGTTATAATATTGCATTGTTTTGGGCTATGTAGTTTCCTGATTTTAACTTTTTTAGCCATGAATTGTACCAACCAGCTCAGAGACTTATGTTAGAAACAGGCAGAATTCTTGTGACAATGTGTTTGGCAAGGATAACACTCAGCAGATTTCAAGGACATTTTGACAGGAAGCTTTAAGATACATTGTCAGTGCTATAACGAGAAAGAATATCCTCCTATTAACATGTATCTAGATTTTCTCCTTGATTGTTTGGTTAATGATCCCAGGCTTGTTAGCTGCTATCAGGGAAGATCCAGCAGCTCGAGATCTGAGATGAAGAAGATGAAGAATCATGGATTTCTAAATTAGAAAAGTTCAAAGGTAGAAATGGGTAATAAGGAAACGAAAAGAAAAATCTTTGTGATCATCATCCAAACTCTAGGGGGAAATAAAGAAATCTGCTATGGATAGGAGGTACTCTCCATTCAGCCCTTCAGGTCAAAGGATTTTCTGAAGTTTTTTTCTTTGAAGAGAGAAAGTAAAATGAGCATGGATTTAGGAATGAGGGGGAAAGCCCTAAATGTGGAATACAAATGGGAAGAGTTGGAAATTCTGTGGTATTTGGGTCCCTGTTGGCCTCAATCAGTGTAGAGGAGAATGCAGTTCTTTGGGGAGAATGACTTTACCCTGCCAAAACTCGTCACACCTAAATTGCTTATTGTTCCTGTTAAGCTTCTCTCTTGGACTGTTTGAGTAGCTGAAAGCTGGGCCAGCTTTAGAGGTGGATTTGGGAATTTGCTTGGGTTCAAGCTTTGGACCTGTAAAATCTTTATTCTCATATGTTTCAGCACAGCTTGTCTCTTCATTCCAATGTTTCCTTCAAGTTCTCTGAGCAGGGATTGTCTCTTACTATATTAACATATCCTCCGTCTGGTGTGATGGGTGCTGCTCTGGGGCAGGGGTGCCTCTCCTGCACAGAGCATATCTTACTTTTTATTTTACAACCAGCTTCTAAAGCTCTTGGTTATCTTTTATCTGTTATTTAGGTAAAGAATCTACAGCAAAGAATCCTATAAGTCTTTCCAGCTATCCGCCAAACTAATTGAAAAAAGTCTCATTAATTTCTTTTGGGCAATTACTACGTAGTGAATAATGCAGTAAGTCACTCCAAGCTCCTGTGTAACGTTTCCTTGCTTTATGGATTGTTTCCTAGCATGCCTGCAGCAAAGCTGTTTACGTTGTTTTTGCTTTGTAATTTTGTGCATGAAGAACTACAATAAACATAATTAAAACCAAATTTCTCTATCTCTCCTCCTATATTTCTTCTCGTGACTCTTCCCTTTTCCTAATCTTCTTCATTCTCCTACTTCCTTCCTCTCAAATTTATTCTTCTTTCTTTACTCTTTCTGCCTTTCCTTCTGCTTCCTCTCCATTCCCAGTTCTTTTCTGCCTTTTTTTGTATTCCATGTATTTTCAGAGCCCTCAAAGGGCCTACGCTTAGCATAAGCTGGGGTTTCCAAAGATGACAAGTTTGTGGGTAGATGCCAATAAGATTTGAAGCTGAAACACAATCATAAAAAAGATCTACAAACTCTTGCAAAACTGGCTTGTATAGACTCATACCTGTGAATGACTTATGAGCAGACTGACTACATTGCTTGTATTTTCCATTTAAGGTGATCAAATGTCATCTTTCCACCATTCATCCAGCTGCCTGATTTTGTATCAATCAGTAATTTTCTTTTTAAGGAGATTGTTGCTACAATATTGAAAGCACAGCTGGATTTTATTCCCTAAAATGTCTCGTCTGCATCTGGGTTTGTGAATGCAGTCCCTATTTTAGGGGTCAAGATTTTAGGGCTCTCCAGGCTTTGTTTCTGCACGATTATGGGTTGACCAGCTCATCCTTGATCTTCTGCTTTCCCATCTGCAAGATGGAGATATTGGCTTCTTTGTAAATTACTTGGAGTTCTACAGATGAGAAAGGCCTTTACTGTAGAAAAGGCTTTTTTCTTTTACTTACACTGAGAAAGCACTAAACAGTTCTTGATGAGTGTTCAGCCCTCGCATGTAGAGCAGATGAAGGCTGACCACTGGGATGAGGCCGGTGAAGATTTCCACAAAATTTAGCAGTTCATCCAAAAAATGTGTAGAAGCTGATGAGCATCACCCGGTGGGATTTTTTTAATTACTTCTTCCTCTGCATCTCAGGAAAAGCCATCACATCTCATTATGCAGATTCTGCTCACTAAGTGGGAATAATTTGCTACAGAAATGACACCACTTTAGGTAGGCACTGTCCGTGATGTGGTGACAAGAAGTGTATCCTTTTGAAAGAGAGGACATCCTGACTGTGCTGAACACCAATATCAGTTCACATTTTGCTATCTTTTCTGAGGATCCCTGTAGCACTTGCTCAGAAATTTTGCTTGGTCACTGGTAGGGACTGTAGGATTTGGCTTTTAATGAAGATGACACAAATTTCACCTTGCTGTCTTTCAGAAATGTCATACTTAAAGGAAAATGCTCCTGTTCAGCACAGATTTTATCCTCGTGAATCCTGTTCTGACAAACATAATGAAACATGGCTTAATGCTTTCATGCTAAAATGTTCTCTCATGCACCTTTGCTATGTTTACATTAAGAAAAAATGTCCCAAGGTGTGGAATGGGATCATATTTCTTCCTTACAACTACATAGCTTCTAAGTTGCTTTGTATGTTATTTACCAATGAAATAAAAGAAGGTGAGTGTTTTCCCCACCCCTTCACCCCCTCCTCTATGCTTGCTGCTATTACAAAATACCCAAATGAAGAAATGAAGTAAGGATGAAGATGAATTAACAATAAGGGCTCTTGGACACAGCTATGAGAAGGACTTGAGAAGGTCCCAAGACAGCTGGGAGAATGAAATCTTGTGTTTGTCAACAGCTGAAATGGGACCACTTAGGGAAGTTACCACCAAAAGACACCTTGTTGTGTCAAGTCCAGAGTATCTGCACTAGTAAATTACACAATAGAGGTGACTCGGTGTAAATACAGATGCCACTATTTCTTTAATGCTCTAAATGTTAGAAGACTCTCAGTGCACCAAATATGGCAGTGATCTTCACCTAACAAACTTTTCTAGCCATTTAATTGAAAGGTTCCTTGCTATTAAGGAAAACGAGCACTTCTCACTTCTTCTAGTGAGAAGGGACGAGATGGGCTTGATCCAGATTTTGTGGGAATGGGGAGACAGACTTCCCCTTGACTTTGCTGGCTCAGGCCCCTGGAGACCACTTGCATGCAAGTTTTAAAGTGGATGTTCCTCTCACGTCTCCAATCCAACCCTGGGGTCTTGCCAGGGATGCAGCCTAAAGGGGTGACCTAGGGTTCATTTCGTGCCTCACTGAGGGCAAGGTAGCTCTCTGTTTCCATTTTAATTGTGTCACTGTTAGCCAGGGCTCGCGTCTGCTTCCTCTCTCACCCCACAAAAGGAAAATGTGTGCCAAAATGCATCCTGTTTTTCACTGCCAGCTGGGTCGCGTGCTCGGGGTGAAGCTCATTAAGGCAGTGTGTGGCACTAAACCCAGCATCCTCCAAGAGTGGAAACAATCATGTTTCAGCATCCTAGTCCTGAGTGGATTCAAGTGGAAATCAGGCTGCAGAGCACAATCAGTCCAGAGACAAAACCTGAAAGAGGGAAGGCAGCCACATCTAGCAGTCTGAACAAACCAGGGGAAGTGGGCATGTGTTCCACACAGACGGTGTAATTGTCCTTCGCTTCAGACAAAGTAGGAAGAAGAGCCCAAAAGGAGCACCTAATGGTGCAAAATCCTTATAGTCAAAGGGGTTTGCCTTCTTTCCCACAGGATGAAGGGGTTGTCCATTTGGGCAACCCTTTCCTGCCTGATGGAGCCAACGTGCGTTATAAAAGCATTATCCCATTAATTAACCTTCTAAAAAAGAAATCATTTTTTGACAAAAGTACGCATCTGTGTCCTTGCCACACTTTTCTGTACTTTATATTCCTCAGCTGCAATATCTCTCCCTCCCTCTGTTGCACCTACCTTTTCCTAAGCCCTTTCAGGCCAAATTGTTTGAATAATGCTGGTCATTTTGTCCTATAAAGGCTTATTTTTCTCCCAGAGCAGGTTACAGGGCTGTTATGTCTAACTCCAATCTCACACATGGAATAAAAGACAAAGAAAAGCTGTCTAGTGTTTCATCCTCTCACTGTTCTTGGTGGCTAAAACAAGATTTCATAATAATGTTTATGTTTAGAATTTCTGCAGTAATAAGCAGATCAGTATCAGTGTGTATGCAGTAAGTTTAAAGAGCTGTTAATAGACAGTTGGATGGCTTAGGAATTTAAAACCTTCATTACTATGTCATCAGTTCAAAGCCAACTCAGTTTATCAGGGATCCCTGATAGCATCAGTCTCTCCTTCCCAGATGTAGCAGGTATGCTTGTCCAAACTTGGAATTGCATTGCAATTCCACAGAAAAATCAGTAATTGCAAACTTCTCATTCCACAATTTCCTACAAAACAGCATTCTGAAAAATAGTATTTTTAAAAACCTCAATGCTCATTTTAAAATTTCATTTGGCCTGCAAAACACTCATAAACAGCCAAGATTAAAAATATGCCAAAAAGTAGAACGATGTAACAATAAAATATAATACACAACTTTTTTTTTAAAAAATGAATTCTGAAAATCTATATTATAGCTATGATCAAGAAAGGATATATCCTATAATAATGTGTCATTTCGGTTACATTCTCAAGGGGAAATAATTATGAAAGGTCCTATTTCGATTTTTTTTAAATAGGAAAATAAGTCTGTTGTAGCTGCTGGAGATAATTTTGGTTACTGTGCTTTGAATGTCCTTCTGATATTGTGTGTACACAAATGCCTCATGAAGAAGGGAAGGCGAAGAGCTGGTTACTTAGATTAACCATTTAGGATGTCCTAATAATTTGCTAGTGACCTTGGAGTCATTTTCCATAGCCACTAGTTGTGATCTTGCAAAATGGATCAGGGCAAGAAGGAAGTGAGGGAAGGAAGGAAGGAAGGAAGGAAGGGAGGGAGGAAGGGAGGAAGGAAGGAGAAGGG